>JAPXFY010000174.1:0-65000 GCA_030674185.1 Monoplex corrugatus | reverse complement strand
TTACCCAACAAGATGTACAACTCTCACATTCCACTGTTCATTACAGCTTACCCAACAAGACTGTACAATCTCTCACATTCCACTGTTCATACAGCTTACCCAACAAGATGTACACTCTCACATTCCACTGTTCATTACAGCTTACCACAAGCTGTACAACTCTCACATTCCACTGTTCATACAGCTTACCCAACAAGATGTACATCTCTCACATTCCACTGTTCACTACAGCTTACCCAACAAGTGTACAACTCTCACATTCCACTGTTCATTACAGCTTACCCAACAAGATGTACATCTCTCACATTCCACTGTTCAATACAGCTTACCCAACAAGATGTACAACTCTCACATTCCACTGTTCATACAGCTTACCCAACAAGATGTACAACTCTCACATTCCACTGTTCATACAGCTTACCCAACAAGATGTACAACTCTCACATTCCACTGTTCAATACAGCTTACCCAACAAGATGTACATCTCTCACATTCCACTGTTCATTACAGCTTACCAACAAGATGTACATCTCTCACATTCCACTGTTCATACAGCTTACACCAACAAGATGTACAACTCTCACATTCCACTGTTCATACAGCTTACCCAACAAGATGTACAATCTTCTCACTTACCAACTGTTCATATACACTTTAACCCAACAAGATGTACAACTCTCACATTCCACTGTTCATACAGCTTACCCAACAAGATGTACAACTCTCACATTCCACTGTTCATTACAGCTTACCCAACAAGATGTACAACTCTCACATTCCACTGTTCATTACAGCTTACCCAACAAGATGTACAACTCTCACATTCCACTGTTCATTACAGCTTACCCAACAAGATGTACAACATCTCACATTCCACTGTTCATTACAGCTTACCCAACAAGTGTACAACTCTCACATTCCACTGTTCATTTACAGCTTACCCAACAAGCTGTACAACTCTCACATTCCACTGTTCATACAGCTTACCCAACAAGTGTACAACTCTCACATTCCACTGTTCATTACAGCTTACCCAACAAGATGTACAACTCTCACATTCCACTGTTCACTACAGCTTACCCAACAAGATGTACAACTCTACATTCCACTGTTCATACAGCTTACCAACAAGTGTACAACTCTCACATTCCACTGTTCACTACAGCTTACCCAACAAGATGTACAACTCTCACATTCCACTGTTCAACTACAGCTTACCCAACAAGTGTACAACTCTCACATTCCACTGTTCAATACAGCTTACCCAACAAGATGTACACTCTCACATTCCACATGTTCACTACAGCTTACAATACCTTCACATCACTGTATACGTTACCAACAGTGACTCTCCACATTCCACTGTTCACTACAGCTTACCCAACAAGATGTACAACTCTCACATTCCACTGTTCATACAGCTTACCCAACAAGATGTACAACTCTCACATTCCACTGTTCAATACAGCTTACCCAACAAGATTAATTCACATCACTTCAAACTTACCAACAAGTATACATCTCACATTTCATGTCATACAGCTTACCCAACAAGATGTACAACTCTCACATTCCACTGTTCACTACAGCTTACCCAACAAGATGTACAACTCTCACATTCCACTGTTCACTACAGCTTACCCAACAAGATGTACAACTCTCACATTCCACTGTTCACTACAGCTTACCCAACAAGATGTACAACTCTCACATTCCACTGTTCATTACAGCTTACCCAACAAGCTGTACATCTCTCACATTCCACTGTTCAATACAGCTTACCCAACAAGATGTACCCCTCTCACATTCCACTGTTCAATACAGCTTACCCAACAAGCTGTATCCCTCTCACATTCCACTGTTCATTACAGCTTACAACGAGATGTACCCCTCTCACATTCCACTCTTCAATACAGCTTAGAACTAAATGTACCCCTCTCACATTCCACTGATCAATACAGCTTACGAGTTGTACTCCTCTCACATTCCACTATAATACAGCTTACAACGAGCTGTACCCCTCTCACATTCCATTGTTCAACAGAGCTTACAACGAGCTGTACTCCTCTCACATTCCACTGTTCAATACAGCTTACAAAAAGCTGTAAACCTCTCGTATTGCATTGTTCAACACAGCTTACAAAGATCTGTACTCCTCTCATGTTTCAGTGTTCAATACAGTTTATAAAGAACTGTACCCCTCTCACATTCCATTGTTCACTACGGCTTACACAACCAGCTGTATCACTCTCACTTTCCATCGTTCAATACAGCTTACAACAAGCTATACCCCTCTCACATTCCACTGTTCAATACAGCTAACAACAAGCTGTACCCCTCTCACATTCCACTGTTCAATACAGCTAACAACAAGCTGTACCCCTCTCACATTCCACTGTTCAATACAGCTAACAACAAGCTGTACCCCTCTCACATTCCATTGTTCACTACAGCTTACACAACCAGCTGTATCACTCTCACTTTCCATTGTTCAATACAACTTACAACAAGCTGTACCCCTCTCACATTCCACTGTTCAATACAGCTAACAACAAGCTGTACCCCTCTCACATTCCACTGTTCAATATAGCTAACAATAAGCTGTACCCCTCTCACTTTCCACTGTTCAATACAGCTTACAAAGAGCTGTACTCCTCTCACATTTCATTCTTCAATAGAGCATAGGCAACAAACTGTACTACTTGTACATTCAATTGTTCAATACAGCTTACAAGCTGTACTCCTGTCACTGTCACATTCCAATGTTCAATACAGCTTACAAGCTGTACTCCTGTCACTGTCACATTCAATTGTTCAATACAGCTTACAAGCTGTACTCCGCTCACATTCCACTGTTTAATACACTTACAATGAGCTGTACTCCTCTCACATTCTATTGTTAAATACAGCTTACAACAAGCTGTACCCCTTTCACATTCCACTGTTCAATACAGCTTACAACGAGCTGTACTCCTCTCACATTCTATTGTTAAATACAGATTACAACAAGCTATACCTCTTCTCACATTCCACTGTTCAATACAGCTTACAAGAAGCTGTACCCCTTTCACATTCCACTGTTCAATACAGCTTACAACGAGCTGTACTCCTCTCACATTCCACTGTTTAATACAGCTTACAAGCTGTACCCCTTTCACATTCCACTGTTCAATACAGCTTACAACGAGCTGTACTCCTCTCACATTTATTGTTAAATACAGCTTACAACAAGCTATACCCCTCTCACATTCCACTGTTCAAATACAGCTTACAACGAGCTGTACTCCTCTCTCACATTCTTCCACTGTTCAATTACAGCTTACAAGCTGTACCCCTTTCACATTCCACTGTTCAATACAGCTTACAACGAGCTGTACTCTCACGTTCTATTGTTAAATACAGCTTACAACAAGCTGTACTCCTCTCACATTCTATTGTTAAATACAGCTTACAACGAGCTGTACTCCTCTCACATTCTATTGTTAAATACAGCTTACAACAAGCTGTACCCCTTTCACATTCCACTGTTCAATACAGCTTACAACGAGCTGTACTCTCACATTCTATTGTTAAATACAGCTTACAAGCTGTACTACTCTGACATTCCACTGTTCAATACAGCTTATGCAACAAGCTGTACCCCCTCACATTCCACTGTTCAATACAGCTTACATAACCAGCTGTACTCCACTCACATTCCATTGTTCAATACAGCTTACAAGCTGTACCCTTCTCACATTCCACTGTTCAATACAGCTTATGCAACCAGCTGTAATCCTCTAAAATTCCATTGTTCAATACACCTTACAACAAGCTGTACTACTCTGACATTCCACTGTTCAATACAGCTTATGCCAAACTAGCTGTACCCCCTCACATTCCACTGTTCAATACAGCTTATGCAACAAGCTGTACCACTCTCACATTCAATTGTTCACTACAGCTCACACAAGCTGTACAGCTCTCAAATTGCACTGTTCAATACAGCTTACGCAACAAACTGTACAATTGTCACATTCCATTGTTTAATACAGTTTACGCAACAAGTTGTACAGCTCTCACATTCCACTGTTCAATACAACTTACGCAACAAACTGTACAATTGTCACATTCCATTGTTTAATACAACTTACAACAAGCTGTACTCCTCTCACATTCCACTGTTTAATACAGCTTACAACAAGCTGTACCCCTCTCACATTCCACTGTTCAATACAGCTTACGCAACAAAGATGACTGTCCCGTTCATCAGTAGTTATTGTTTGTTGAGGAGAAAAAGACAAGTTTTGATCCAATCGGATCATCCAGCAAGATCTGAAGGCCAACACCATCGCTATCAATAGCATACATGATAGACAACAGACGATCAGATAGACAAACGCTTACAAGAGAAAGACAGAGAGGGAGACAGAGACAGGAAGAGAGAGACTTAGACAAAGAGACATACTGACAGAGAAAGGGAGAAAGAGAGAGAGGAAGAGGAAGAGGGAGGTGGGAGCGAGAGAGAGGGAAAGACAGACAGAGATGGATAGACAATGAGGGAGTGAAAGAGAGAGAGAGGAGAGAGAGAGAGAGAGACAGACAGACAGACAGACAGACAGACAGACAGACAAAGAGACAGAGAGCCAGAATCAGAGAGCCAGAGACAGAGACAGAGAAAGACAGAGAGACAGGGGAGCAGTCAAACAGCTAAAAAACAGACAAACAAACAAACAGAAAAAAACAAGCAAACAAACAAACAAACATACAACCAGGCAGTTGACTCAAAGAAAAACAAACAAACAAACATACAACAGGCAGTTGACTCAAAGAAAAACAAACAAACAAACATACAACCAGGCAGGTGACTCAAAGAAAAATAAACAAACAAACATACAACAGGCAGGTGACTCAAAGAAAAACAAACAAACAAACATACAACCAGGCAGTTGACTCAAGAAAAACAAACAAACAAACATAAACTAAACAACAAAACATACAACCAGGCAGGTGACTCAAAGAAAAACAAACAAACATACAACTAAACAAACAAACATACAACCAGGCAGTGACTCAAAGAAAAACAAACAAACATACAACTAAACAAACAAACATACAAACAGGCAGGTGACTCAAAGAAAAACAAACAAACATACAACAAACAAACAAACATACAACCAGGCAGTTGACTCAAAGAAAAAAACAAACAAACAAACATACAACCAGGCAGTTGACTCAAAGAAAAACAAACAAACAAACATACAACCAGGCAGTTGACTCAAAGAAAAAACAAACAAACATAAACACATCAAACAACAAGCAAACATGCAGTGACTCAAAGAAAAACAAACAAACATACAACTAAACAAACAAACATACAACCAGGCAGTTGACTCAAAGAAAAACAAACAAACAAACATACAACTAAACAAACAAACATACAACCAGGCAGGTGACTCAAAGAAAAACAAAACAAACAAATATACAACTAAACAAACAAACATACAACCAGGCAGGTGACTCAAAGAAAAACAAACAAACAAACATACAACTAAACAAACAAAACATACAAACAGGCAGGTGACTCAAAGAAAAAAAAGCAAACAAACATACAACTAAACAAACAAACATACAAACAGGCAGTTGACTCAAATAAAAAGAAACAAGCAAACAAAACAAACAATACACAAGAAAATATAAACAGGCAGGTTACTCAAAGAAAAAAAAAACAAGCAAACAAACCAAACAAATACACAAGAAATATACAAACAGGCAGGTTATTCAAAGAAAAAAAAAAGCAAACAAACAAATACACAACTAAACAAACAAACAAACAAACAAATACACAACTAAACAAACAAAACAAAACAAATACACAACTAAACAAACAAACATACAAACAGGCAGGTGACTCAAAGAAAAACAAACAAACAAACAAAACAAATACACAAACTAAACAAACAAACATACAAACAGGCAGGTGACTCAAAGAAAAACAAACAAACAAACAAACAAATACACAACTAAACAAACAAACATACAAACAGGCAGGTGACTCAAAGAAAAACAAACAAACAAACAAACAAATACACAACTAAACAAACAAACATACAAACAGGCAGGTGACTCAAAGAAAAACAAACAAACAAACAAACAAATACACAACTAAACAAACAAACATACAAACAGGCAGGTGACTCAAAGAAAAACAAACAAACAAAACAAACAAATACACAACTAAACAAACAAACATACAAATGGGCAGTTGACTGGAAAAAAAAAAAGCAAACACACAAACAAGTACATGAATAAACAAACACACAAACAAGTACATAAACAAAACACACAAACAAGTACATAAAAAAACAAACACACAAAACAAGTACATAAACAAACAAACACACAAACGGGCAGGTGACTCACAGAAAAAAAAAAGAAGCAAACAAACGAACAAATACACAACAAACATACAAACAGGCAGATGACTCAAAGAAAAACAAACAAACAAGCAAACAAACAAATACACGACAAACATAAAAACAGGCAGATGACTCAAAGAAAAACAAACAAGCAAACAAACAAACAAATACACGACAAACATACAAACGGGCAGGTGACTCAAAGAACAACAAACAAACAAGCAAACAAATACACAAAAAACATACAAACGGGCAGGTGACTCAAAGAACAACAAACAAACAAGCAAACAAATACACAAAAAACATACAAACGGGCAGGTGACTCAAAGAAAAAAAACAACAAATACACAAATACACAACAAACATACAAACGGGCAGCTGACTCAAAGAAAAAAACAAACAAACAAACAACAAATGCACAACTAAACAAACAAACATACAAACAGGCAGGGGACTCATACCTGGCAACAAGACGTTCAAAGACGTCTTCTTGCAGACAAGGACTGGAGGAGGGACGTACTGGCAGAACTCTGTTCCACCACATTTCTGGTGTCGCCATGTTGTCTTGGCACACACATCTCTCTACTACCTGAGACACGTCCGTCTGGATATCACCAGTAAGACAGACACTCAGCTCTGCCATCACATCCTGAAACAATGTACATGTAATTTATCATTGTGTGTTTACAATCATCCATTTGAAATATCAACATTTATAATGTGTTTATCATCAGCAGCAGCGTAATTTATCAGTGTGTGTTTACGATCATCCATTTGAAATATCAACATTTATAATGTGTTTATCATCATCAGCAGCGTAATTTATCACTGTGTTTTTACGATCATCCATTTGAAATATCAACATTTATAATGTGTTTATCTTGGCTGCCTCAATTTTGTTCTGGCTTTGCTTGTTGACTGCCTACACCTCACAACCATATAACATTATCAATTCTATATAACATTCAAGAACTCTCTTCAAAATCCGAAATATCACACTTATCCGTGTGTTTATATTATTGCAGTCTAAATATCAACATTTATCAGTGTGTTTATATTCACCACAATCTGAAATATCAACATTTATCTCTTAGTTTATATTCATCACAATCTGAAATATTGTGACATGTGTGATTACATTTACTGCAATCTAAAACTTCAACATTTATCAGTGTGTTTATATTGATCACAAAGTAAAATATCCACATTTATCAGTGAATTTATATTTATTACAATCTGAATTATCAATATTTATCACTGTTAATAGGTACCAGCAGGCACGTCATTTTGCTGACATCATTGTGAAAAATTGACGATTTTAGTGTTTTTCATCAAACGCATATTCAGCTGTCACATCGCTACTTCTTTAAACCATTATGAGAAAAATACAGATTGATTTCTCTTCTTTCAATCGAGTGTATTCTTGTTATTACTGAGTGTGTGTGGTGAATGGACGACGACAAAATATGAGCCGTGTGTGTTATCGCTTTCCGCGTGTTGTGCCGCTATTTGGTAGACGCCGAGTCAAGCCCCAAACTGACACTCGCTTTTTCAACTGAAAGTCCACGCGCGACACTCGCACTGCATAGATATATGTAGTGTCAAAATGTCGGTCAGGCCATGAGGAAATCAAATACCTAACAGTCAGTCTGATTTGATTAACCATCTGCAAAATATTAACCCTTTTGTACGCACAGTGTTCTAAAAGTTCGAATTCTGACGAACACGAATCTTGAAAATATGCCATTTTCAGGTGAAAACATAAAACAATGAGTACTCTTTCGTATGCACATGGTTACAGTCATTCATACACTCTCCTGAATGGACTTTTGTCAGTTTGAATGAATACCGACTTCCATCGTCTACCGATCTCGCGGGCCTCTGTAGCTCAGTTGGTTTGAGCGTCGGATTCACATGCTAATGGTTGTGGGTTCGAATCCCGGGGTGCGCTACATTAAATCTGGCCTTCTCACTGTCCCATCTTAGCATCATTGTTGTTCTGGTGGTGTCAGTATAGGATTAGATAAGTCCCCCATTGCCCCCATTTTCCTGGGATGGTTATCCCCGTCGGCCATATCACCTGAGGTGGGTGCTGACGTAAAACTGAATCAAATCAGTCAATCAATCTACCGATCTCAAACTAAAATGGCATCGAGTACTTTCGATTCTGTGCCGTCAGTTTTTGATGAAATTCAAGTAGGCCTACATATCGGTAAGCATGGATGAATTAAATCACATTTTTCCATCCTATGAGTAAGTTTTACTCTGCTGTGGGATCAGATGAACAGATTTTAAGCTATTTGATCAGAACAGCCAACAATCATTTCTCAAAAGAAAGCAAGCCAGGCAACTTAAGTTCGTCTTTTCCATAAATATTGACTGTCAGCGATGAACAATTTCCTTTAAAAGTTACCAAAAAGTCTTAGAATCTGAATTATTTTTATGAATGTTTACAGATCAAAAATGATGATATAGATCTATATAACAGGGTTGCCTACCCCTAAAATGTGTTTTCAGGGACATCCCTTGCCAAAATCAGGGACACAGCATGATTTTCAGGAACACACATCAACATGCCCCAAACTCACAACAGACACCAACGCACATAACAAAAAAGCACAAAAACTATAGACATAAACTCATCTTTATGTACACTATGTACACAATTCAGGGGAGCAACGCTACTAGCTGACAAGCTGCCTGTGGTAGGGTTAAGGTCAGGGTTAACTGTGTATAGAGTTTGCTTGGACAATTTTTTTTCCTTTGAAATACCAGTTTACTGAGACGGCCAATTATTTTACAACAGTTTGTGAAACGTTTCCTATGAGTCAAGATTATTCATATTGTAGTTGTTGATTATCTGTTTATTTTTAGTTTTGCTGTTCTCGTTTTCTTTCTTGTATGTATGTGTGTGTGTGTGTGTGTGTGTGTGTGTGTGTGTGTGTGTGTGTGTGTGTGTGTGTGTGTGTGTGTTGTGTGTGTGTGTGTGTGTGTGTGTGTGTGTGTGTAATATGTGTGTGTGTGTGTGTGTTCATGAGTGAAACAAGTGACTGAATATTATTAAGCGAAATACACAGTATTCTCTCTCTCTATATATATATGCGTGCGTGCGAGCGTGCATATGTGCGTGTGTGTGTGTGTGTGTGTGTGTGTGTACAGCAGACATGCCCACCAACCATTATGGACCATCCCTACTTGTCCCCAAAAAACAAACATTTCGACCAATGCCAACAGCCCCTTCCGAAAAACGGGCAAGTGTCTTATTATAGACAGGGTGGAACAAAGAGAGAGAGAAAGAGAGAGAGAAGGAGAGAGAGCGGGGAGGAGGGAGAGAGAGGAGAGGGTATGAAAGGAGGTGGAATGGGGAGGAGGTGGGACAGTTTGGCAACATAGTCTGTAATTTATAGAGAGATGATAGGCAGTATGGACAAGTACTCCTCTATTCTCTGGTTGTCCGTCTGTTTGTGTGTGTGTGTGTGTGTGTGTGTGTGTGTGTGTGTGTGTGTGTGTGTGTGTGTGTGTGTGTGTGTGTGTGTGTGTGTGTGTGTGTGTGTGTGTGTGTGAGTGAGTGAGTGAGAGAGAGAGCATCCACCAGAGGTACTTGTAACCCGACATCTTCCTTCATCACTGACATTTATGGCTGGAGTGTCTTGCTTCTAGAATTAGTATCCATATTGGTCCTTCCTTCTCTACCTCCCCCATCTTGTTTTTTAAGATGTGTGCATTTTGTTGGAGGTGGTTATCGCCCTGATATGGTTCTGAGTTGTCAGCTGGGCTGTAAACACTAATGACGTTTAATAATAATGTGCATCCACTTGAACAAATTGTTATTGACATGTCACATTATTCTGTCACAGTCTGCTATCTTCACAATGCCGTATTTGCCAGGGAAGTATAGTGACAGAAGAACACGATGGTCAGACTTTGAATTTTCATTACACACCTTCATCCTCACCATCCTCCCTTCTCTGTCTATCTTCACACTCCACCAGGACTTCCAGGACCGAAGATGCTGTCGATCATGACCCTGGTTCAAGTCTGACATCACTCATCACACGTCTTGAATCGCTCGAGAATCCACCTTCTTGAAAGTCGCTTTAGTTTTAGAAAATTGCCACCATCCTTGAAAGGTCGGCTAAGTTTTAGAAAATGTGCCTCGTTTGAAAGTCGGCTGTATTTTTAGAAAAGTGGCACTGTCTTGAAAGGTCGTGTAGTTTTAGAAATGCACTGTCTTGAAAGGTCGGCTGTAGTTTTAGAAAATGTGCCACCGTCTTGAAAGGTCGGCTGTAGTTTTAGAAAATGTGCCACCGTCTTGAAAGGTCGGCTGTAGTTTTAGAAAATGTGCCACCGTCTTGAAAGGTCGGCTGTAGTTTTAGAAAATGTGCCACCGTCTTGAAAGGTCGGCTGTAGTTTTAGAAAATGTGCCACCGTTTGAAAGGTCGGCTGTAGTTTTAGAAAATGTGCCACCGTCTTGAAAGGTCGCTGTATTAAAAAATGTGCCCATCTTGAAAGTCGCTGTATTTAGAAAATGTGCCACCGTCTTGAAAGTTCGGCTGTAGTTTTAGAAAATGTGCCACCGTCTTGAAAGGTCGGCTGTAGTTTTAGAAAATGTGCCACCGTCTTGAAAGGTCGGCTGTAGTTTTAGAAAATGTGCCACCGTCTTGAAAGGTCGGCTGTAGTTTTAGAAAATGTGCCACCGTCTTGAAAGGTCGGCTGTAGTTTTAGAAAATGTGCCACCGTCTTAAAGTCGGCTGTAGTTTTAGAAAATGTGCCACCATCTTGAAAGGTCGGCTGTAGTTTTAGAAAATGTGCCACCGTCTTGAAAGGTCGCTGTAGTTTTAGAAAATGTGCCACCGTCTTGAAAGGTTCGGCTGTAGTTTTAGAAAATGTGCCACTGTCTTGAAAGGTCGGCTGTAGTTTTAGAAAATGTGCCACCGTCTTGAAAGGTCGGCTGTAGTTTTAGAAAATGTGCCACCGTCTTGAAAGTTCGGCTGTAGTTTTAGAAAATGTGCCACCGTCTTGAAAGTTCGGCTGTAGTTTTAGAAAATGTGCCACGTCTTGAAAGGTCGGCTGTAGTTTTAGAAAATGTGCCACCGTCTTGAAAGGTCGGCTGTAGTTTTAGAAAATGTGCCACCGTCTTGAAAGGTCGGCTGTAGTTTTAGAAAATGTGCCACCGTCTTGAAAGGTCGGCTGTAGTTTTAGAAAATGTGCCACTGTCTTGAAAGGTCGGCTGTAGTTTTAGAAAATGTGCCACCGTCTTGAAAGGTCGGCTGTAGTTTTAGAAAATGTGCCACCGTCTTGAAAGGTCGGCTGTAGTTTTAGAAAATGTGCCACTGTCTTGAAAGGTCGGCTGTAGTTTTAGAAAATGTGCCACTGTCTTGAAAGGTCGGCTGTAGTTTTAGAAAATGTGCCAATAAAGTAAAAGAAATTTTCAAAAAACAAAGAAAGTGAAAGGGGAAAAAAGAGAGAAAAATCCAAGTGTATCCCATACCCCTGTGGTGGTGCTGGAGCAAGGTCGTAGAGACCTCAACTGTTCTTAGGGCCAACATTATGAGGATGTGCCCTTGTCCTCTCCCTCACTGCTTTACCTTCCACAACCTGAACAGGGTCAGGTGACCATTCACAATTGGGTGGAATGGAAGGTGTGAGCATACATTTTTCCTTGTGTCAGACTGGAAGCCATGCAGTTTGACTGGAAGGTGAGCATTGATCTGTGTGACCACCAGGCCTGATGATGTGATGGCAACAGATGTGTGTGACCACCAGGCCTGATGATGTGATGGCAACAGATCTGTGTGACCACCAGGCCTGATGATGTGATGGCAACAGATGTGTGTGACCACCAGGCCTGATGATGTGATGGCAACAGATCTGTGTGACCACCAGGCCTGATGATGTGATGGCAACAGATGTGTGTGACCACCAGGCCTGATGATGTGATGGCAACAGGACTGACACGTTCCTTCTTCGGTCACTTGTCGTCACTTTCCTTGTGTTATCAGTGAAATATCAACTGTAGATGTGATTGGATTGTAAAACAGTCTGTGATTTATCAGCAATAAGCAACTGTAGAGGCATCAGAGTTGTAAAATAGTCTGTTTTTATCAGCATAACATCAACTGTAGAGGCACTCAGTGTTGTAAATAGTTGTTATAATCACGATACATCAACTGTAGAGGCACTCACAGTTTGTAAAATAGTCTGTTATTTATCACATTAACATCAACTGTAGAGGCACTCAGAGTTGTAAAATAGTCTGTTATTTATCAACAATAACATCAACTGTAGAGGCACTCACAGTTGTAAAATAGTCTGTTATTTATCAACAATAACATCAACTGTAGAGGCACTCACAGTTGTAAAATAGTCTGTTATTTATCAACAATAACATCAACTGTAGAGGCACTCAAGAGTTGTAAAACAGTCTGTTATTTATCAAGATAACATCAACTGTAGAGGCACTCAAGTTGTAAAATAGTCTGTTATTTATCAACAATAACATCAACTGTAGAGGCACTCACAGTTGTAAAACAGTCTGTTATTTATCAATGATAACATCAACTGTAGAGGCACTCAGAGTTGTAAAATAGTCTGTTATTTATCAACAATAACATCAACTGTAGAGGCACTCACAGTTGTAAAATAGTCTGTTATTTATCAACAATAACATCAACTGTAGAGGCACTCACAGTTGTAAAATAGTCTGTTATTTATCAGCAATAACATCAACTGTAGAGGCACTCACAGTTGTAAAATAGTCTGTTATTTATCAACAATAATATCAACTGTAGAGGCACTCAGAGTTGTAAAACAGTCTGTTATTTATCAACAATAACATCAACTGTAGAGGCACTCACAGTTGTAAAATAGTCTGTTATTTATCAACAATAACATCAACTGTACAGACACTCAGAGTTGTAAAATAGTCTGTTATTTGTAAAATAGCGTGTTATCAATATGTCCCAATGTCTTCTGGATCTGTTTGATCTAAAATATTGGCATCAGGAGCAGAATTTTGTGTCTTAGCCAGAATTGTTGTGTAAGTATTGGATGATGACATTGCAGAAGTAATTGTTTATGCACAGACATCCTTTCTACAAACACACCCTTTGCACACATGCACACCCCCACACACACACACAACACACAACACACACACACACACACACACATCCTACACACACACACACACATCCTCTCTACAAACACACCCTTTGCACACATGCACACGCATCCTACACACATCCTACACACACACACACACACATCCTACACACACACACCCCCTTTCTACAAACACACCCCTTGCACACATGCACACCCATCACACACACACACACACACACACACACACACACACACACACACACACACACACACACACACACACACACAATCATTTTATGTGAAACTTTGTTAGGTACTATCTCCTTTATTATTTAATATTTTCATCTATGACCTGCCAACACAAGTCTCAACCAATATAAACTTAGCTCAGTACGCTGATGATGTAGCGATTTGGATGAATGTTTCGTTGAAAAGGAAGACTTCCTTAAGAGAAATAAACTACATTTAACAGGTCTACCAACCTGAAATTAACAATATTTCCACTTACTTGACGGTTAACGGTCTCGAAATATCCCATGAAAAAACACACATGATGCTTTTTAATAATGGTCTCAGTCCTAAAGAGGTACCGTTGTTTAAAATTGATAATGAGGAACAGAAATATGCTACTCAAGTGAAATTTCTGGGAGTACACTTGACTTCTAGTTTACAGTGGAAAAAACATATTGACGCCTTGTTATATAAAGCTATGAAAAGCTATAACTTAATACAAATTATTAGTAAAAATTCATGGGGACAGGACACTAAAACGTTATTACATCTTGTAACAGCTTTAGTCAGATCGAAGTTGGCTTATGGCCAAGAGGTGTATTTTTCAGCTCCAAAATTCTATTGAAAAAAACTTCAAAGCTTAGACAGTAAAGCTGTTAAATGTGCTCTTGGGGTACCGGTATATACAAAACTCAAGAAGTATATAAAATAGCCGGCATCCTTCCATTGGATGATTGGAGGAAGTTATCAGCTGCTAAATATATAGTTAAAGCAAATGCTATAGCTAATTATGCTGATAAGGAACTTAAAATTCGGTCTGATATTCATTTCCCCAAGAGAGCAAGAACAATAAAGGCACAAGAAACAATATCCACTTACACACAGGAGCTCTTCAAAATTTCCCGCGTAGTTCCTAACAAAGTTTCACATAAAATGATATGTTGTCCTCTACCCCCATGGGAATTGTCCAGTGCAACTTTTGATATCAACTACACTGATAATGACTTGAGAAAAGATACTAATACACACTTGTTAGCAATTGATGTTCTGTCAATCTACATACAAAAATATCTACATTATTTGAAAATATTTACCGATGGCTCTGTTCTAGATGATGGTGCTGCGGGCGCTGGTTTTCTGATTCCAAAATTTAAAGTAGAAAAGGCTTACTCTTTAGGACTTGGGCATTCAATCTTCACTTCTGAATTAATTGCCATCCTAATGGCACTAAAATATACAGTGGATCTACCCATAACTTTGTATAGTATCTTATTATGTGTAGATTCGAGATCTGCATTACAATCGTTAAAAAGCTGCGAATATAAGGTAAATAGTAGATTAATATATGAGATGAAATTTCTAATTCATTGTTTAATAACAAATAATACTCAAGTTACTTTTTGTTGGATCCCATCACACTGTGGTATCATAAATAACGATCGGGTCGACAGAATAGCTAAAAGTGCAGCGCTGAATAGGGCTGGCAGTACAAAACTTGATTTACCACTATGTGAGCATGAAATGAACGCGACATTAGAAAACAAAGTAAAAGCGCAATGTGACCTTCGCCCATTCATCGTAAATTACCAGGGTTTTACAAGACTAGAGATAACGTTAGCTTACAGATTATCTCTCAATTCACTTCGAACTAAATTCAGTAAAACCATCAAATGTATCTGTAGTGATTACATAACAGTTAAACACCTTTTGTGTTCTCAGCGAATGCGACCTTATTTCCCTGCATCATTTATAAATGTAAAACAGATACATACTGATTTCATTCTGTATTTACTTAATTACACATTGCTAGGCACTTACTGCACAGTCCTGTAGGTCGTTTTCTTCGATTAAGCCTGATTGTTGTATACCTGTAAATCCCACCTGCTCCTGTTTGTTTGCTTGTTAGAATTTTTCTTACTCCGTAAAGGGCCTGTTACAACGCATTTTTTTTTTTCAATTTTTTGATTTCACCTCATATGTTACAATGCCATTATGATTTCACCTCATACGTTACAATGCCATTATGATTTCACCTCATACGTTACAATGCCATTATGATTTCACCTCATACGTTACAATGCCATTATGATTTCACCTCATACGTTACAATGCCATTATGATTTCACCTCATACGTTACAATGCCATTATGATTTCACCTCTACGTTACAATGCCATTATGATTTCACCTCATACGTTACAATGCCATTATGATTTCACCTCATACGTTACAATGCCATTATGATTTCACCTCATACGTTACAATGCCATTATGATTTCACCTCATACGTTACAATGCCATTATGATTTCACCTCATACGTTACAATGCCATTATGATTTCACCTCATACGTTACAATGCCATTATGATTTCACCTCATACGTTACAATGCCATTATGATTTCACCTCATACGTTACAATGCCATTATGATTTCACTCATACGTTACAATGCCATTATGATTTCACCTCATACGTTTACAATGCCATTATGATTTCACCTCATACGTTACAATGCCATTATGATTTCACCTCATACGTTACAATGCCATTATGATTTCACCTCATACGTTACAATGCCATTATGATTTCACCTCATACGTTACAATGCCATTATGATTTCACCTCATACGTTACAATGCCATTATGATTTCACCTCATACGTTACAATGCCATTATGATTTCACCTCATACGTTACAATGCCATTATGATTTCACCTCATACGTTACAATGCCATTATGATTTCACCTCATACGTTACAATGCCATTATGATTTCACCTCATACGTTACAATGCCATTATGATTTCACCTCATACGTTACAATGCCATTATGATTTCACCTCATACGTTACAATGCCATTATGATTTCACCTCATACGTTACAATGCCTTTATGATTTCACCTCTTACGTTACAATGCCATTATGATTTCATTGATTCATTCATCCCACAGACGCCTCTTTATATTATCTTAATATTGATTTATATGTTTACTTGTCATGTGAATAGACGTTAAAAGAAATAACGAACGAACGAACACACACACACACACACACACACTTTCTACAAATACAAACACCCTTTGCCCACATGCACACGCATCCTACACACACACACACACACACTTTCTACAAACACACACCCTTTGCCCACATGCACACGCATCCTACACACACAACACACACACCCTTGCCCCACTATGCACAACACAACTCCTACACACACACACACACACACACTTTCTGCAAACACACCCTTTGCACACATGCACACGCATCCTACACACACACACACACAAACACCCTTTGCAGATATGCACACACACACACACACACACACACACACACCTACACACACACACACACACACACACACACACACAACCCTTGCACATATGCACACACATCCTACACATGCACACACACACTCTTTCTACAAACACACCCTTTGCACACATGCACACGCATCCTACAACACACACACACACACCCTTTGCACAAGCATCCTACACACACACACACACACACAACACACACACACAAAACACACACACACACACACACACACACACACACACACACACACACACAACCCCAAAGTCAATGAACACTTTATTAACAAAAAAAACAAAGAAAAATCAACACGGCTGAATACAAATTGATACCGAATTATGCCCTTTTCTTAGTTTGTATTGATTTACATTTTCCACAGCCTTGTTAATCTCCATATTCTTTAATATTCATTATTATTATTGTTGTTGTTATTATTATTATTGATGATAATGAATTCTTAAGAATGGCCAACCCCAAAGGCATATACGTTACATTCGTTGTGTGAATGCAGTAACATGTGTACTTCATTTTCTTTTCCAGATTTACTGTTTTTCATTCCATGTTTTCTTCTTTTTCCAGGGTCTTTGCTGTGATTAGATGTGTGTATGTTGTTTGTGATGGTGGTAGTCCTGATATGGTTCTGAGCAGTCAGCTGGGCTTTAAACACTAACAACATTTATGATAATGTGCATCCACTTGGACAAATTGTTATTGACATGTCGACATTATACTGTCCACAGGTCTGTTAATCTTCATCCAAATGGCCACATTTGTTATTTATTGACATGTCTACATTATACTGTCCACATGTGTGTTAATCTTCATCCAAACTGCCATATTTGTTATTTATTGACATGTCTACATTATTCTGTCCACAGGTCTGTTAATCTTCATCCAAATGGCCACATTTGTTATTTATTGACATGTCTACATTATACTGTCCACAGGTCTGTTAATCTTCATCCAAATGGCCATATTTATTATTTATTGACATGTCTACATTATTCTGTCCACAAGTCTGTTAATCTTCATCCAACTGGCCATATTTGTTATTTATTGACATGTCTACATTATTCTGTCCACAAGTCTGTTAATCTTCATCCAAATGGCCACATTTGTTATTTATTGACATGTCGACATTATTCTGTCCACAGGTCTGTTAATCTTCATCCAACTGGCCATATTTATTATTTATTGACATGTCGACATTATACAAGATACAAGAATTTTATTTAGCCCAAAGCATCACAATGGGAAATTGTTTTGGCATACGCATTAAAATACATATAGGCACAAGAACACATAAACACATGTACACACATACTCTTACTCTCTCTCACTCTCTCTTTCACCCCTCTCTCACCCTCTTCCTCCCCTCATCTCTCTCCCCCCTCCCTCTTTGTCGAAACAATATCAAAGATAATGACTAAATCTAAATATCTACGGTTAAAAAAGCACATCATAAGAGTCAGATGCCTTGGTCAGGACTTTTAACAATGGACAAAAAGGGCAATACTCATTGAAAAACAACTTTGGAAGGTATAGAAAAATTTGATTAAAGATGTAATGCAATATGCACATTAAAATCAAATTGAAGTAAAAACAATAAAATGAGTATGTAGACTAAGAGGACAAGGTTACACTTTTTAAGTCAGCCGACAGAAACACATATACAAGCAACAGCCGACCCCCCATCCACCCACACACCCACCATCACACACACACACACACACACACACACACACACACACACACACCCACCCGCACGCGCATGCATGTGCGAGGAGTCAGCACACACACATACACATGCACACGCACGCACCCACACACCCTCTCTATACCCTCTTCACATACAACCCCACAATGCTATGCACACAATGTTTGCTCCAACATAAGTCAATTGTACACATCCGCACCTCTCTCCTCTGCTCATCCTTAACTCCAAAGCCCCGGCACATCTCACGTGAACAAGTCTAAGTAGGGACAGTGTCACGGGCTGCCTTCACATAGAAGCTGTTGCTTAACCGGCTTGTCCTGGCCTTAAAGGACCTGAATCGTTTACCAGAAGGGAGGGGGGAGAAGAAAGTATTTGCCGGATGGCCCTCGTCGGCCACAATGGATTTGACCTTCTTTTCCATTCTTCTAAGATAGATGGACTCAAGGGGCTCCAAAGTGGTCCCAATAATTTTTGAGGCGGTCCGGATAACTCTATTGAGCCTCTCCCTCTCGGCTGCGGGAGTGGCTCCGTACCAGGCAGTGATCGAAAAGGTCAGTACGCTCTCTATCACCGCCCGGTAGAACTGCACGAGTATATTTTGACCAACACCGAACTTTTTGAGTTGGCGGAGGAAGAACAGTCTTTGTTGGGATTTTGACACAATGTTGCTGGTGTTCTCCTTCCACTTCAACGAGCTTGATATTGTCGTACCTAGAATCTTGAATGTTTCTACAACTTCTACGGTCTCTCCCTTAATCACAAGGGGAGTGACAGGGGTCTTGGATCTTCTGGTGTCCACAATCAATTCCTTAGTTTTAACAGCATTTAGTTCCAGACTGTTACTGTCACACCATCTGACAAGTTTCTGTATTTCGTTGAAGTATACGGACTCGTCGCCGTTGTTGATCAGACCCTCTACCGTGGTATCATCGGAGAACTTAAAGTACTTGACAGTATCACTTGATGAGCGGCAATCGTTCGTGTACAGAGTGAACAAAAGGGGCGACAAGACACAGCCCTGAGGAGCACCAGTGCTCAGAGTGAGGGGGGAGGAATGGATGCCGTTCACTTTCACGACCTGTTTCCTGTTGGATAGAAAGTCTGTGATCCACATGCACATTTGTGCACACACAGATTATGCAAACACCAACACACACACACTGTCCGCAGGTGTGATAATCTTCGTCTAACTGGCCCTATTTGCCGGGGAATAGAGCGACATAAACACATGATGGGTCAGGACTGTGTATCACTACGCTCCATCCTCACCATCCTCTACTTTCTACTGTGTCTCCTCATCACCCTCCACCTTCAGGGACTCCAAGACTCTCTGGCCTGATGCTGTGTTGATTCACCGGTCTCTTCCTTCATCAGCAAGTCTTGACATGCGACTGCCAGGAACTCCAAGAACTGTCTTGAAAGGTTGGCTGTAATTTTGGGAAATGTACCACTAATGTAAAATGAAAGTTTAAAAACAGAAAATGAAAATGGAAAAAATGTTTAAATCCAAGAGTATTCCATAACCCTGAGGCGTTAGTGGGGTGAGGTGGAAGAGACCTCAACTGTTCTCAGGGCCAACATTATGAGGACGGTGCCCTTGTCCTCTCCCTCACAGTCTCCCTCACAGCTTTACCTTCCCCAATCTGAACAGGGTCAGGTGACCATTCACAGCTGGCTGAAATGGAAGCAGTGTACATACATTTTTAATCGAGTGAGTTATGAAATAGTCTGTTATTTATCAACAATAACATCAACTGTAGAGGCACTCAGAGTTGTAAAATAGTCTGTTATTTGTAAAATAGTCCGTTATCAAAGTCCCAAATGTCTTCTGGGTCTGTTTGATCTAAAATATTGGCATCAGGAGCAGAATTTTGTGTCTTTGCCAGAATTGTTGTGTAAATATTGGATAATGACATGCGGAATTTTTTTATGCTCACACACACTCTTTCCACACACCACACACACACACACCCACAACACCCCACACACACACAACACACCCACACACACACAACACATACATCACACAAACACACACACACACACACACACACACACACACACACACACACACACACACACACACACACACACACACAGAACTTGCATTCATAGGGCACACACACCAAATGTACACTAACACAAACAACGCATGCATATAAATATTAAAAAAAAGGCATACACACATTTATACACAAACCTGTACATGCACAGAAATACACACAAACACATACACACACACACACAAACAAATGCACAAAGACACAAGCACAGATACACACACACACAAACATACAAACAAAACACACAGGCAAACATACATATAAACACACCACAGTCAGACACATAAATGTGCACACACCAGACTATACAAACACCAACACACACACACAGCACATACATATAAACACACTCAGACACATAAATGTGCACACACAGACTATACAAACACCAACACACACACACACACACACACACACACACACACACACAGCACATACATATAAACACACTCACACACACACATACACACAGCACATACATATAAACACACTCAGACACATAAATGTGCACACAAAGATTATACAAACACCAACACACACACACACACACACACACACACACAGCACATACATATAAACACACTCACACACACACATACACACAGCACATACATATAAACACACTCAGACACATAAATGTGCACACACAGACTATATACACACCAACACACACACACACACACACACACAGCACATACATATAAACACACTCAGACACATAAATGTGCACACAAAGATTATACAAACACCAACACACACACACACACACACACAGCACATACATATAAACACACTCACACACACACACACACACACAGCACATACATATAAAACACACTCAGACACATAAATGTGCACACACAGACTATACACACACCAACATAACACACACACACAGCACATACACACACACACACACACACAGCACATACATATAAACACACTCAGACACATAAATGTGCACACACAGACTATACAAACACTAACACACACACACACACACACACACACACACACAGCACATACATATAAACACACTCAGACACATAAATGTGCACACACATACTATACAAACACCAACACACACACACACACAACACACACACACACACACACACACACACACACACACACACACACACACCACACAGCACATACATATAAACACACAAAAAAACTCATGTTCAGAAACACACACACACCACACACACACACACACACACACCCTTTTCAGATACATACTCCTTTTTATTCACACACACACACACACACACACACACACACACACACACACACACACACACACACACACACACACACACACACACACACACATGTAGGAATCAGTAGACACTTTATTAAGAAGAAAAAGCACGGACAGTAAAATCAAGCACAAGAGTATACAAACTGGGTAAATATAAAGATTTTTATGTATGTTCTTTGCTGTTTATAATAGATTTTTATGTATAGATGTTTCCTTTGTTATTCATGATGTACATATTTTATCATATGGCAGTGTGCGGTCCTCTGACTCCCAGTCCAAACCATTTTGTTCTGTCCCCAGTAAGTCCTGAATACATGCTGTTGTTCCTTGGACCTAACCCCCTCCCTGACCATCCACCTACTCATGTTTTCACTGTTGGCAGTCTGTACTGGTCTGTCTGCTGTTTTCACTTGTCAGTCTGTACTGGTCTGTCTGCTGTTTTCACTTGTCAGTCTGTACTGGTCTGTCTGCTGTTTTCACTTGTCAGTCTGTATTGGTCTGTCTGCTGTTTTCACTTGTCAGTCTGTTTGGTCTGTCTGCTGTTTTCACTTGTCAGTCTGTACTGGTCTGTCTGCTGTTTTCACGTGTCAGTCTGTACTGGTCTGTCTGCTGTTTTCACTTGTCAGTCTGTACTGGTCTGTCTGCTGTTTTCACTTGTCAGTCTGTGTTGGTCTGTCTGCTGTTTTCACGTGTCAGTCTGTGTTGGTCTGTCTGCTGTTTTCACTTGTCAGTCTGTGTTGGTCTGTCTGCTGTTTTCACTTGTCAGTCTGTGTTGGTCTGTCTGCTGTTTTCACTTGTCAGTCTGTACTGGTCTGTCTGCTGTTTTCACGTGTCAGTCTGTACTGGTCTGTCTGCTGTTTTCACGTGTCAGTCTGTACTGGTCTGTCTGCTGTTTTCACTTGTCAGTCTGTGTTGGTCTGTCTGCTGTTTTCACTTGTCAGTCTGTGTTGGTCTGTCAGCTGTTTTCACTTGTCAGTCTGTACTGGTCTGTCTGCTGTTTTCACGTGTCAGTCTGTACTGGTCTGTCTGCTGTTTTCACTTGTCAGTCTGTACTGGTCTGTCTGCTGTTTTCACTTGTCAGTCTGTGTTGGTCTGTCTGCTGTTTTCACTTGTCAGTCTGTACTGGTCTGTCTGCTGTTTTCACTTGTCAGTCTGTACTGGTCTGTCTGCTGTTTTCACTTCTATAACAGTTGACAGTTATGTGTGTAGCTAAAGGTGCAGTCCTAACCTCCTCCACTCACTCACCCCTACAGGTAATGTGGCAGATTTTTGGTCAAAGTCTTCAGTGGTGGAGAAGAGACAGAAATGTGCATGTTGCTTGGGTCTCATCGTCCTGGCTGAACAAGACCTTACAAGCCACTGCCTGTCCATATTGTGTGAATTCAGAATACGTACATAAAGTGGTGTGTTGGGTCAGTGGTCAGTCAGTAGGCCTGGGCCCAAGCAATGCTCATATATCTCTTTTCCCCACTCTGGGATTTTTAAGACTTTGACTAAAAAAAACTACATACACTTAACTGTTAGGATGCTGGGGAGGGAGGGGGAGAGTTCAGGACTCCATCCTTAGCTACACACACAACTGTCAACAGTTAGAGAAGTGGAAAACAGCCAGCAGTGTAAAACATGGAGTAGGGTCCATGGGTCTAAGGAACACACATTGCTGTATTTCTGACCTTGGGACAGAACAAAATGGTTTGGATTGGGGGTGGGGAGATTGCACACTCCCAAAGGGGTGAGGGTGGGAAGACTGCAGAAAATGTACTGAAATTTGTTGAATAAAGTAGATACTGTCATACTGCTC
Source organism: Monoplex corrugatus (assembly GCA_030674185.1). Lineage (NCBI taxonomy): Eukaryota > Metazoa > Mollusca > Gastropoda > Littorinimorpha > Ranellidae > Monoplex > Monoplex corrugatus. Next base: position 41,090 of record JAPXFY010000174.1, on the reverse strand, counting down.
GGTCTGAGACAGTTTTTTCCTGCTTTTGTTGTGTGTTACTGTGGACACTGTCTGCATCCTTTTTCTGTCTTTGTGTTTCTTTGTGTTCTCTCTTTTCTCCGCTTAACTACACTACTACACCACTCTACAACTCTGGAACAACCACCTTCCTCAGTAGACTCTGGGACACTACACCACCATTACCCCCCTGAGAAATGTACACAGAAAACAAAAATCAGATACATATATGTGACACAGAAATCTCTGAATGTACACAGAAAACAAAAATCACATACATATATGTGACACAGAAATCTCTGAATGTACACAGAAAACAAAAATCACATACATATATGTGACACAGAAATCTCTGAATGTACACAGAAAACAAAAATCACATACATATATGTGACACAGAAATCTCTGAATGTACACAGAAAACAAAAATCACATACATATATGTGACATACAAATTCAACAAGGGGCTAAACTACACCTTTGACTTTTTACTACAGGCAGAATATGAAAAAAATACAATGAAATTCACAATCATATATTTTTAGATGTTAACAGCAGAAAAATGAAATCCATAACATGTTTGAAAAATCCATTTCATAACAAGTTATGGCAGGAAGACTTTAAAAAAAAACTCATGAGGACAGGCCAGCTCTCAATATTCTGATGGACTTCAGATCTGATGTCTGGAGTTTGATCCCAACCCACAACAAAACTGACCTGTTCCCTGTCCATGTGAATGTTCCCTGTCCATCTGAATGTTCTAATCATTCTGCTCCTGTCAGCTTATTGTGTTTCATAAGTCCTGTAACTGGATCCCATATGGAACTGTCTGAGCGCCGTGAATCCCTATTGAATAAACTGCCAACTGCCAAGTCAAGGTTGCCCCATAAAAAAGAAAAAGGTCAGAGGAGAGGGAGGTGGTAGACAGGGACAAGCTGCCTACTAATTCTTCAGGCTGTTGTGAGGGCAGCACACATCTCTCCCTAACTGCTTCACCCAGAAACAGGGTCAGGTACCCATTCACAGATGGGTGGAACGCTGGCCACATCAACTTTCTTGAACCTAACTTAACAAGAAATGACTTGAAACAAACAACTGAAGAAATAACCTCACTTGAAACATAAAATACTAATAACACTTTGAAATAATTCCAATTCAGCAATACATCATACACAATCACAATAAACAAATTTCGTCAGTTACTCCCACCAAACATGTACAGCACAGAAAATAGTATTTATAAACATACTTGTAACCTCAACATATAAGTGTACATACCAGGACTTGACATGATGACTACAGGCCTGCCTTCTCTTCTGTCTTCATTCACCGTCTACACGGTCAGGCCACATCTGGCCATCAATGTGGCCGTGTTTTCCACTTCCAGCTGGCCACCATACAAGTGTAAGAAATACTTGTACCTGTAAGCAGATGAATTGTACAATTATATGAAGTACATTTCTTACGTATACGAACCAACTTCCATCAGGCAAAAATTCCGAAAAATAAAATACAGACAACTGCATCACGCAGGAAGACATCAATTCTCTTTGAATGTACAGGAATTCTGCCACAATAACGACATTTGTGGAAAGATGTCAGCTTAGGTATTTTTAGCTACATAAATTAACCACAGCACCAGATTCAGAAACAAGAAAAACATGAAGTTATCAACCATGTATCCTTTTTCTGAACACAACACACAAACACACTGATTCATCCTCCCATAAGTGGCACACAAACTATGAAGTTTCTTGTAGGAAAAAATCATTTCAGCGAAAACAAAACACTTCTTTGCCTAAAAAAAGAACAAAACTCAAGGAAAACAATTCTTTACAAACCAAAAAAAGTGTGTGTCAAAAAAACAACACATTTGTCACATCACGTCAACCCCCAGCATTTCACTTACACAACTTCAACTGAATGGAGTCACAGTCAAAGGGAAGCAACTTTTCACTCAAACTGCATAATACTTATCAAAGAATCAATCACAAACCACACAGCCATGAAAGAAACCTCACAGGAAAGTACAATAAATTGATGTTTTTAAACAATTTTACTTAATAATAATAATAATAATAATAATAATAATAATAAAGGCAATTTATATAGCGCTTTCCAGAGCACAAAGCGCTTCACATAAAATCAGTATATAACTAAATACAAATAGATACACCAACATAAAATTTAAACATACCGCTGCTAACACTATATAACATAAAACATAAAATTTACGTTCAACAAGACATATTAACATAGTAAATTCAAATATTACTAAAAATAGTGACAATCATACAAAAATATTTTCTCTCTCTTTCTCTTCACACACACACACACACACACACACACACACACACACACACACACACACACACACAGACCCAAACACACTCCCTCTCTCAACCACTCAGTTTCTCTACTATCAAATTCTATCACGCTTACACATACTCTTACTCATACTCTCACTCTCTTGCCCCACCCCAACCATACTCTCGCTCTCTACCGTGCTCCCGATATTCCTTGCTCACTCTCTCTCTCTCCCCGCACAGTCTCTCTCTCTCTCTCTTTTCCTCTCTCCCTCTCTCTCCCTCTCTCTTGCTCGCATAAACATGCTTCACACACACACACACACACACACACACACACACACACACACACACACACACACACACACACACACACACACACACACACACACATATATGTAGGAACGATGATCAGGGCTGAGAGAGAAGAGAAAGAGAAGATCAATGAAAGTATTGAGTGAAAAGATAGGTCTTCAGACTAGACTTGAAAGAAGGAAGACATTGCTTATGGTCGAATATGATAAGAAAGTGGTGTTCGGTCATGGCAGTCAGAGGGGGCCAAGCATCTCTATCATCTTTTCCGGATTTGAAGACTTGAGGAACACATAAGTTCTGTGTGGAGTGGGATCGGAGGGAGGTTCGGATCGTACAAACACTGAAGAGGGTCAGCAGTAAGATGGGAGGGTCATGGTAAGGAATTTTTTACTGAGACAGAACATTGGGTTTATGTTGGTCAATTGTTCAAGTGTGGAAGACCAATGCAAACTTTTTATCAGATATGATGTGAGAACAGTACTGGTGGGTACTGGGCTGTCAAACAATCCTTCTGTTTTGATTTTTTGGACTCCTTTGCAGACGGATAACTACAACTGAACGGACAACCACCCTCATTAGAATTAGGGACATACACACTTACGTCCAAGCCGTGAAAGAATGTAAAGAAAAAAAATCAGTTATATGTGGCACAGAATCTCAATGTAACAGAAAACATCAATACATAATGTCAGAAATCTCTGAATGTAACCAGAAACAAAAGACCATATTCATATAGTGACACGATTTTGCACTAGAAAGAAAAATCATACTATAGACATACAAATTCACGGCTAAATACCCTGTACACAGAATTAGAAAAATACAATGAAAATACATCAAATTTAGTGTTAGAGAAGAAAGAAATTACTGTTTGAATCCATCATAACAAGTGGAGAAGACTTTAATTAGACTGCCGTCTATATTCAGATTCAGATTCGATGTTATTTGATCAAACATCCAATGAGTTCCCTGTCAAGTGAATGTTTGTCATGAATGTTAATATTTGCACCCGGGATTATGTGTTTCATAACGAACTGGAAATGAAGACTGAGTGAATCCCATATTTCATGCGAAATGGCAATAGGTGCCGCATAGAAAATCAGAAGAGGGGGTGTAGACAGACATGAATAACTAATCAGGCTTTACGAGCAACGAGTCTCCCTAGATGCACCCAAAATCAGGGTAGGTATTCATTTGAACGTGGACATCCTTTCTACCAAACTTACCATGTTGAAACAAAACTGAAGAAAACCCACTTGAAACTAAATACTAATAACCTTAAATATTCATTCGCAATAACTAGACAATCAAATAAAAATTTCGTCAGTATCCGACAAAGCACTGTACAGCACAAAATAGTATTTCAAATAAAATATTTAACCTAACAATATAGTTACATACAAGGAACTTGAAGATGACAGTCTCTTTGCTTATTCCTCTAACGATAGGCACTGATGGCAATCAATGTGGCCGTCATTTCCATTCCAGCTGGCAGACAAGTTTAGAGAATTTTGGCCCAGAAGCGGGATGAATTGTACAATATTGAGTAATTTTTTCAACAACTTCCGTCAGGCAAAATTTCAGGAAAAGTAAAAGACAGACTAAATCACGCAGGAAACATAATTCTTTGAATGTAAGGATTCCACATTAACGACATTGTGAAAGTGAGTTAGGTATTTGTTGGTCATAGATAACCACAGCCGGATTAGAAGTCGAAATACAATGAGATTTTGTACCTTCGAAACACATCGTACAAACATGATTCACATAAGTGAAAAACATGAAGTTGTGTAACCTTTAGCGAAAAAACACTTCTGTTGCCTAAAAAAGACAAAACTCAAGACAACAATTTTGTACCAAAAATTTTTGGGCTAAAAAACAAAACAATTTGTGTATAACCCAGATTATTAAATTCAATGAATGGACGTCAGAGTAAATGGAAGAACTTTTCACTCAACTGCATATTGACTTTCTAAAATCGATCTATGCAATGATACATGCTGAAAGAACCTCAAGGAATAGAAAATAATTGATGTTTTTAAACAATTTTATAAATGTGAAACATTCTCATAACTTTTTTTTTATTAAATTAATCCAGAAAGGTATACACAGGTGAAAAAAAACTTCCATAACATACTCTATTCTTCCACACAGGTTCAATACCACATGTATTCAATTCTTCTGCTCTCTTGGAATACTTGGTTATAGACAGAACACAAAAACAGCCACAAATCCACACACAACACTTCTACAACATATAGACAGACACAAAAACAGCCACAAATCCACACAACACTCAGACTATATAGACAGACACAAAAACAGCCACAAATCCACACAACACTCAGACTATATAGACAGACACAAAAACAGCCGCAAATCCACACAACACTCAGACTATATAGACAGACACAAAAACAGCCGCAAATCCACACTACACTCAGACTATATAGACAGACACAAAAACAGCCAGAAATCCACACTACACTCAGACTATATAGACAGACACAAAAACAGCCACAAATCCACACTACACTCAGACTATATAGACAGACACAAAAACAGCCACAAATCCACACTACACTCAGACTATATAGACAGACACAAAAACAGCCACAAATCCACACTACACTCAGACTATATAGACAGACACAAAAACAGCCACAAATCCACACTACACTCAGACTATATAGACAGACACAAAAACAGCCACAAATCCACACTACACTCAGACTATATAGACAGACACAAAAACAGCCACAAATCCACACTACACTCAGACTATATAGACAGACACAAAAACAGCCACAAATCCACACAACACTCAGACTATATAGACAGACACAAAAACAGCCACAAATCCACACAACACTCAGACTATATAGACAGACACAAAAACAGCCACAAATCCACACAACACTCAGACTATATAGACAGACACAAAAACAGCCACAAATCCACACTACACTCAGACTATATAGACAGACACAAAAACAGCCACAAATCCACACAACACTCAGACTATATAGACAGACACAAAAACAGCCACAAATCCACACAACACTCAGACTATATAGACAGACACAAAAACAGCCACAAATCCACACAACACTCAGACTATATAGACAGACACAAAAACAGCCACAAATCCACACAACACTCAGACTATATAGACAGACACAAAAACAGCCACAAATCCACACTACACTCAGACTATATAGACAGACACAAAAACAGCCACAAATCCACACTACACTCAGACTATATAGACAGACACAAAAACAGCCACAAATCCACACTACACTCAGACTATATAGACAGACACAAAAACAGCCACAAATCCACACTACACTCAGACTATATAGACAGACACAAAAACAGCCACAAATCCACACTACACTCAGACTATATAGACAGACACAAAAACAGCCACAAATCCACACAACACTCAGACTATATAGACAGACACAAAAACAGCCACAAATCCACACTACACTCAGACTATATAGACAGACACAAAAACAGCCACAAATCCACACTACACTCAGACTATATAGACAGACACAAAAACAGCCACAAATCCACACAACACTCAGACTATATAGACAGCCACAAATCCACACAACACTCAGACTATATAGACAGACACAAAAACAGCCACAAATCCACACAACACTCAGACTATATAGACAGACACAAAAACAGCCACAAATCCACACAACACTCAGACTATATAGACAGACACAAAAACAGCCACAAATCCACACTACACTCAGACTATATAGACAGACACAAAAACAGCCACAAATCCACACTACACTCAGACTATATAGACAGACACAAAAACAGCCACAAATCCACACTACACTCAGACTATATAGACAGACACAAAAACAGCCACAAATCCACACTACACTCAGACTACTTTCTCTACAACAGTTTCTATGTATACACACATGCGCTGATGAGTTGTTCACGTATGTGTCCATTTATGTGTACGGAGAGAGGAACAGTTCTTCATGTGTTTCATCTGTTCTTGTGTCTGGGTAATGATCCACTGTGACAAAAGTAATACATAAATATAAAGGAATGAATGAATGACTTAACAAATACATGAATGAATAAATGCATGAATAAAATCATCTCTCAATGCAGACTGACACCCATAATGAATAAATAAATAAACACAAAAACATACTAGCGCACTTGCACCTTAATGCATTTGTGCAATTTTGATTCCACCAGCAAGTAGAAATTCACAAACACGGAAATGCTTTTGCAAAAATGTTAACAACTGCATTTTACAGAGACTAAAATTGAAGAAATGGCACATACAGGAATCAATTTAATTAAATCTGCATACAAAAAATATCGTAAATAAACATATAAATTAATACATACATGAATAAATAAATAAAATGCAGGCTGATACCCATGTCCTCAAGTTCTCCCCTCATTTTGCCAGCAGACTTGTATGTCATCTGATGCTGGAGAAGGGGGAGGATACTAAAATGTAACAGAGGGGGTAGATACTATATAGAAAACTGTCTTTCACACACATACACACACACACATGCACACACACATACACACACATATACACACACACACACATATGCACACACACACACATGCACACACACACAAACACACACATACACACACACACTAACACATACTAACACACAAACATATGCACATACACCTAGCTAATGAAACATATACACAAACACACATAAAGAGACACATAAAAATGAATGGACACAGACAAACATACATACACACAAACACACACACACAAACACACACATGCACCAACAAATACACAAACAAACACATATGCACCAACAAAAACAAACACACATATGCACTAACAACACTCCTCTGCCTTTCTAGCATTCTATGAATAAATAAACCTAAACACAAACAGAAAGCCAGGTATTATGTCTCAATATGTTGTTTTGGTATTGTTGGTAAAAGACCAAAATGGTCAAAACACCATTTTCAGTGCGTTGTTTTTTCTGGTCCACATCATGTTCAGAACTGTTCAGTTGACAAAAAGGAGTTACCTCCCTTATACCATACACTTTACCCACCATAATGGTGTTTCAGTTTCAGTTTCTTACTCTGATGCCACAGAAAACGGCATCATGAAATATAACTGTAACCCAAAATATCAGTGTACATACCAGGACTTGACATCATGACTACAGGCCTGTCTTCTCTTCTGTCTTCGTTCACCGTCTACACGGTCAGGCCACATCTGGCCATCAATGTGGCCGTGTTTTCCACTTCCAGCTGGCCACCATACAAGCGTAATACTTGTACCTGTAAGCGGATGAATTGTACAATTATATCAAGCACATTTATTATAGACAGGAACCAACTTCTATCAAGCAAAAATTAAGAAAAATAAAATACAGACAAATGCATCACACAGGAAGACATAATTCTCTTTGAATGTACAGGAATTCTGCCACAATAACGATATTTGTAGAAAGATGTCAGCTTAGGTATTTTTAGCTACATAAATTAACCACAGCACCAGATTCAGAAAAAAAAATCATGAAGACGTCATCAACCTTCTATCCTTTTTCTGAACACAACACACTGACTCATCCTCCCATAAGTGGCACACAACTATGAAGTTTCTTGTAGGAACAAATCATTTCAGCATAAAAAAAACACTTCTTTTCCTAAAAAAAAAAAATCAAAAAAAAAGAAACAAAAAACACAGCCATGAAAGGAAAATTAATGAATTTTTTAAAACAATTTTACTTAAGATTGAATATTCCTCACAACTTTCTTCTTAAAATTAATTTAAAAACATATGCATAGGTCCATTGCTTTTATTCTTTCTCCCCATTTATAGCAGTGTGCGTGTGCGTGTGCGTGTGCGTGTGTGTGTGTGTGTGTGTGTGTGTGTGTGTGCGTGCGCGCATGCATGTGGGTGCGTGCGTGCGTGCGTGTGTGTCTGTTTTAGCGCTTAGATTTGATTTTATCAAGATTTTGCGCTATAAAAATAAAATATTGTATTGTATTGTATTGTAAAACCTGTCATTCACTTCCATAACATACTCCATTCTTCCACACAGGTTCAATACCACATGTATTCAATTCTTCTGCTCTCTTGGGATACTTGATTATAGACAGACACAAAAACAGCCACAAATCCACACTACACTCAGACTATATAGACAGACACAAAAACAGCCACAAATCCACACTACACTCAGACTATATAGACAGACACAAAAACAGCCACAAATCCACACAACACTCAGACTATATAGACAGACACAAAAACAGCCACAAATCCACACAACACTCAGACTATATAGACAGACACAAAAACAGCCACAAATCCACACTACACTCAGACTATATAGACAGACACAAAAACAGCCACAAATCCACACTACACTCAGACTATATAGACAGACACAAAAACAGCCACAAATCCACACTACACTCAGACTATATAGACAGACACAAAAACAGCCACAAATCCACACTACACTCAGACTATATAGACAGACACAAAAACAGCCACAAATCCACACTACACTCAGACTATATAGACAGACACAAAAACAGCCACAAATCCACACAACACTCAGACTATATAGACAAACACAAAAACAGCCACAAATCCACACTACACTCAGACTATATAGACAGACACAAAAACAGCCACAAATCCACACAACACTCAGACTATATAGACAGACACAAAAACAGCCACAAATCCACACAACACTCAGACTATATAGACAGACACAAAAACAGCCACAAATCCACACTACACTCAGACTATATAGACAGACACAAAAACAGCCACAAATCCACACAACACTCAGACTATATAGACAGACACAAAAACAGCCACAAATCCACACAACACTCAGACTATATAGACAGACACAAAAACAGCCACAAATCCACACAACACTCAGACTATATAGACAGACACAAAAACAGCCACAAATCCACACTACACTCAGACTATATAGACAGACACAAAAACAGCCACAAATCCACACTACACTCAGACTATATAGACAGACACAAAAACAGCCACAAATCCACACTACACTCAGACTATATAGACAGACACAAAAACAGCCACAAATCCACACTACACTCAGACTATATAGACAGACACAAAAACAGCCACAAATCCACACTACACTCAGACTATATAGACAGACACAAAAACAGCCACAAATCCACACTACACTCAGACTATATAGACAGACACAAAAACAGCCACAAATCCACACTACACTCAGACTATATAGACAGACACAAAAACAGCCACAAATCCACACTACACTCAGACTATATAGACAGACACAAAAACAGCCACAAATCCACACTACACTCAGACTATATAGACAGACACAAAAACAGCCACAAATCCACACAACACTCAGACTATATAGACAGACACAAAAACAGCCACAAATCCACACAACACTCAGACTATATAGACAGACACAAAAACAGCCACAAATCCACACAACACTCAGACTATATAGACAGACACAAAAACAGCCACAAATCCACACAACACTCAGACTATATAGACAGACACAAAAACAGCCACAAATCCACACTACACTCAGACTATATAGACAGACACAAAAACAGCCACAAATCCACACAACACTCAGACTATATAGACAGACACAAAAACAGCCACAAATCCACACAACACTCAGACTATATAGACAGACACAAAAACAGCCACAAATCCACACAACACTCAGACTATATAGACAGACACAAAAACAGCCACAAATCCACACAACACTCAGACTATATAGACAGACACAAAAACAGCCACAAATCCACACAACACTCAGACTATATAGACAGACACAAAAACAGCCACAAATCCACACAACACTCAGACTATATAGACAGACACAAAAACAGCCACAAATCCACACTACACTCAGACTATATAGACAGACACAAAAACAGCCACAAATCCACACAACACTCAGAATACTTTCTCTACAACAGTTTCTATGTATACACACATGCGCTGATGAGTTGTTCACGTCTGTGTCCATTTATGTGTATAGAGAGAGGAACAGTTCTTCGTGTGTTTTATCTGGTTTTGTGTCTGGGTGATGATCCACTGCAACAAATAAATAAATAAATAAATAAATAAACAATTTTTCAGTACACAGACTGATACTCATAATAAATAAACAAACAAATATACGAATAAACATATCAACTGATAAAAACACAAATAAATAAACAAAACAGCAAATAAAATCATTTCCCATTGCAGACTGATACCCATAATGAATAAATAAATAAATCAAAAAATACATAAATAAATATATGCATTAATAAATACATGAATAAATAAATAAAAAGCAAATAAAATCATTTACCAATGCAGACTGATACCCATTTCCTAAAGTTCTCCCTCATTTTGCCAAGCAAAACTCGTACATCATTTGATGCCGGAGAAGGGGGAGGATACTAAAAATTAACAAAGGCGGTAAATATTATATATAGAAAACTCACAATAATACACACACACACACACACACACACACACACACACACACACACACACACACACACACACACACACATAAAGAACACGTGTGCATACACATGGACACTGACAAACATAAACAGACACACAAATAAACACACACACAAACATACACATATGCACCAACAAGACTCTTCTGCCTATCTAACTTTCAATGAATACACAATCATAATTATTAACTGAAGCCAAGTATTTTCTCACAGTAATTGTTTTGTATCGTTGGTAAAAGGTATACTGGTAAAAACACCATTTTGAATGTGTGACTTTATTTTTCTGGTCCACATCTCATATTTAGTACTGTTCAAGTTATAAAAAGGAGTTTCCTCCCTTATACCATACACTTTGCCCTGCTATACTGGTGAGTGTCAGTTTCAGTTTCTCACACCAACATCACTCCTGCCATGTGATGGAGTTTCTCACACCAACACCACTCCTGCCATGTGATGGAGTTTCTCACACCAACACCACTCCTGCCATGTGATGGAGTTTCTCACACCAACACCACTCCTGCCATGTGATGGAGTTTCTCACACCAACACCACTCCTGCCATGTGATGGAGTTTCTCACACCAACACCACTCCTGCCATGTGATGGAGTTTCTCACACCAACACCACTCCTGCCATGTGATGGAGTTTCTCACACCAACACCACTCCTGCCATGTGATGGAGTTTCTTACACCAACACCACTCCTGCCATGTGATGGAGTTTCTCACACCAACACCACTCCTGCCATGTGATGGAGTTTCTTACACCAACACCACTCCTGCCATGTGATGGAGTTTCTCACACCAACACCACTCCTGCCATGTGATGGAGTTTCTCACACCAACACCACTCCTGCCATGTGATGGAGTTTCTCACACCAACACCACTCCTGCCATGTGATGGAGTTTCTCACACCAACACCACTCCTGCCATGTGATGGAGAAGATCCAAAATGATCATGGCATAAGCCCTAAGCCTGCACATAGCCCTACTTCATGTTGGCAAGGCACTGAAGTCCTACCTAGCATATGGGTTTTACATCAGTATATATGTATCAGTCTGTCACTGGGACAATCTTGGCCACATCGTAAGTAAATATGTATATCTTTAAGTAGAAAAAAAACCCACTAGGAATATGGACAATTATGAATCTGGTGAGGAAATTATCTGGAAAAGGAACAACTCACTGTACAAATGGTATCACTGTGCAAGAACAAGGCAAATTTCCTTCTGTAACTAAGGTTATTGATGTTCTTATTGTTGCTTGAAGCCCAGCCGACCGCACAGAGCCATGTCAGGGATATAACCAGTTCAAAACATACACAATACTTCAAAAGGAAAGAAAAGGAAAAGAAAATTAAGTACACATATCAATGCATTCACCCATATAATCTATGGAGATACCCCTGGTGTTAACCATTCCATCCAATTTATTGCACAGGGGATTTAAAAAACATACCTGAATACAAATTTAAACATAACTAAGGACACTAAAACATGTATAAAAACGGGCTTAAATTACCTAAAATTGCTTCAAAATATCTCATTTCCCTTGAGCCAAAAATGCACTTAACACATGATCCCAATTATCAATCCTAAGAGAAAGTATTTAAGACTTTATCAAACACATACAGGTGAATAGGCCAACAAGGCAGAAAATGAAAGGAAGAAATGACAGAAAGCAAATGAGCAAGGCAGAAACAAAGAGAGTGGCAGGAAAGAGGAAATTTTAGCTACAGAAATTAACCACAGCACCAGATTCAGAAAAAAAGACAAACATGAAGAAATCATCAACCTTCTATCCTGACTCATCCTCCCAAAAGTGGCATACAAAATATGAAGTTTCTTGTAAGAACAAACCATTTCAGCATTAAAAAAAACCCACTTCTTCTCCTTAAAAAAGAAAAGAAAACTCAAGGGAAACAATTCTTTACAAACAAAAAAAGTGTGTGGCAAAAAAAACAGCACATTTGTCACATCACGTCAACCCCCAGCATTTCACTTACACAACTTCAACTAAATGGAGTCACAGTCAAAGGGAAGCAACTATTCACTCAAACTGCACAATTTTGACCCAAATTTACTAAAACTTACCAAAGAATCAATCACAAACTGCACAGACATGAAAAAAACATCACCGGAAAATACAATAAATGAATTTTTTAAAAACAATTTCACTTAAAATGAATGTTCCTCACAACTTTTTTAAATTAATCCAGAAAGGTATTATAGGTCAAGAAACCTGTCATTCACTTCCATAACATACTCCATTCTTCCACACAGGTTCAATACCACATGTATTCAATTCTTCTGCTGTCTTGGGATACTTGGTTATAGGCAGACACAAAAACAGCCACAAATCCACACTATACTCAGACTACTTTCTCTACAACAATTTCTATGTATACATACATGTGCTGACGAGTTGTTCACATACACGTCTGTTTATGTGTATGGAGATAGAGGAACAGTTCTTCATGTGTTTCATCTGTTCTTGTGTCTGGGTGATGATCCACTGTGGCAAAAATAAACAAGGAAATAAATATATAAATGAATGAATCAATTAATAAACACATGAATGAATAAATGAATGAATAAAATCATTTCTCAATGCAGACTGATACCCATAATGAACAAATAAATAAACAAACAAAAAACATGAATGAAATATGAATTAATACATACACAAATAAATAAATAAGAAATCATTTGCCAATGCAGACTGATATCCATCTCCTAAAGTTCTCCCCTCATTTTGCCAGCAAAACTCGTATGTCATTTGATGCTGGAGAAGGGGGAGGATACTAAAAAGTAACACACACACACACATACACACACATATATGCACATATGCACACACACATGTACACAAACACAAAGAAACACACATGAACACTAATGAACGCAGACAAACATACAAACACACAAACACAAACACAACATGCACCAACAACACTCTTCTGCCTTTCTAGCTTTCTATGAATAAATAAACATAAGCATTAACAGAAGCTAAGTGTTGCCTCACATTTTATTTTGTGTTGTCGGTAAAAGACCAAAATGGTCAAAACACCATTTTCAATGCGTTACTTGGGTTTTTCTGGTCCACATCTCATGTTTAGAACTGTTCAGGTTTCAAAGAGGAGTTATCTCCCTTATACCATACACTCTATGGAGCATACTGGTGAGTTTCAGTTTCGGACACTGATGCCACAGAAAATAGCATCATGAAATATAACTGTAACCCAAAATATCAGTGTACACACCAGGACTTGACATCATGACTACAGGCCTGTCTTCTCTTCTGTCTTCGCTCACCGTCTACACGGTCAGGCCACATCTGGCCTCAATGTGGCCGTGTTTTCCACTTCCAGCTGGCCACCATACAAGCATAACGCTTGTACCTGTAAACAGATGAATTGTACAATTATATGAAGTACATTTATTATAGACAGGAACCAACTTCTGTCAGTCAAAAATGAAGAAAAATAAAATACAGACAACTGCATCACACAGGAAGACTGTCACGGCAGTTTTTTTTTTTTTCTTTCTTTATCTTATTTGGGGACAGGGGTGTTTTGCGGGGTAAGAGCGTGTGGAATTTTGCCAAGTGGGACAAACCTCACCTGCCCAGTTATGGTTTACCTGGGCCTGTGTGTGTGTATTTTTGTGTGATTTTGTATTCTGGTTGTGAACAAATGTTCTGTAAAATCGTGTTTGTGGCCTAAGTTATGGTTTACGTGGGCCTGTGTATGTATAAATTTTGTGTGCTTTTGGGGCTGTTTTTTGTGAACAGTAGTTCTGTCAACTTGTTGTGTTGGCTGGAGGAATAAAGAGTTGCCAGTAGGTGTTTGGTGCCCCTCTGCTACGGACAGTTGCAGTTGGGAAGGTTAGGGCCATTTGCTGGTCAGCGTTGTTTTTTGTGGATGGACTTTGTGTCCTACAGGTGGAAAACTTTATATGTGGGGAGGGTGGTTCTCTGAGAGAGAGACTGAGAGGCTGGGTGGAGATCCGGCAGACTTCTCTGAAGGTGAAAAGTTTAAGTGTTGGAGCCAGAGGCTGTGTGGTGATCCGGCAGACTTCTCTGAAAGTGAAAAGTTTGAGCGTCGGAGCCAGAGGCTGTGTGGTGATCCGGCAGACTTCTCTGAAGGTGAAAAGTTGGTGCGTCAGAGCCTGAGGCTGTGTGGTGATCCGGCAGACGTCTCGGATTCACAGGGCATCCCTATGGCGGCATTTTATTGCCAGCCAACAAGAACAGTGGCTGCTGTGGCTGACTGAAGTATGGGCTGAAAGGATGAACACTGTTAGACTTCAGTGGACAAGGCTGCGCTTGATTCTGTTTAGGGTAACTGACGGTGGTGATAGGGTTATTTATGTTTATGACATGTATGTATGGTGCATCATGTTGTGTTGTTTGTGATTTAATAAAATTTGTGTAAATGTATTTTGTCCAGTGATTTCCTTATTTAATTAGTGAAAGGGGGTGTTAGTGCTGATGGGTCTGTTTCTCTGTCTCTCTTTTCTATCTCAAGCCTTAGCAAGCTTGACAAAGACATCAATTCTCTTTGAATGTACAGGAATTCTGCAACAATAACAATATTTGTGGACAGGTGTCAGCTTAGGTATTTTTAGCTACATAAATTAACCACAGCACCAGATACAGAAAAAAGAAAAACATGAAGAAGTCATCAACCTTCTATCCTTTTTCTGAACACAACACACAAACACACTGACTTATCCTCCCATAAGTGGCATACAAACTATGAAGTTTCTTGTAGGAACAAATCATTTCAGCATAAACAAAAAAACTTTACGTTAAAAAAAAAAAACTCAAGGGAAACAATTCTATATCATAAAAAAAAAAGGGGGGGGGGGGTTTGAAATATTGCACTTGTCATGTAACGTCAACCCCCAGCATTGCAAGTATTTCTCACTTACACAAATATTCCAACTTTATTAACCCCATTTGACTCCCACACCCTATCCACCAAATGCAAAACTTAACCCTTTGAATCCCACACCCTATCCACCAAATGCAAAACATAACCCTTTGACTCCCTCACCCTATCCACCAAATTCAAAACTTAACCCTTTGACTCCCACACCCTATCCACCAAATGCAAAACATAACCCTTTGACTCCCTCACCCTATCCACCAAATTCAAAACTTAACCCTTTGACTCCCTCACCCTATCCACCAAATGCAAAACTTAACCCTTTGACTCCCTCACCCTATCCACCAAATGCAAAACTTAACCCTTTGACTCCTCACCCTGTCCACTAAATGCAAAACTTAACTCTTTGACTCCCTCACCCTGTCCACTAAATGCAAAACTTAATCCTTTGGCTCCCTCACCCTGTCCACTAAATGCAAAACTTAACTCTTTGACTCCCTCACCCTATCCACCAGCTTCCTGCAGGAAGCTGGTGGATAGGGTGAGGGAGTCAAAGTGTTAAGTTTTTGCTTTGCTAGTATGGTTGATGACACAGGGTGCGGGCGGACAGGGTGCAGGAGTCAATGGGTTAACAGTCACAGTCAAAGGGAAGCAACTTTTCACTCACACGGCACAATTCTGACCAATGTTTACTATAAACTTTCCAAACAATCAATCACAAACCAGACATGAAAATATATCACTGGAAAATACATTAAATTTGATTTTATCAAGATTTTGCGCTATATAAATATTGTAATTATTATTATTATTATTATTATATTTTAAACAATTTTAATTAAAGTAAATGTTCCTCACATTTTGCTTGCGAAAATTAATCCGGAAAGGTATGCACAGGTCTAAAAACCTGAAATTCACTTCCATAACATACCTTTCATTGGTATTGGTAAGGGAAGCCATGCTGAGGTGACACCAGACCATCATCAAGTTACTACAATCAGATTCAAAGATATAAAAATTACATGAGGTGACACCAGACATCATCAAGTTACTACAATCAGATTCAAAGATATAAAAATTACATGAGGTGACACCAGACCATCATCAAGTTACTGCAATCAGATTCAAAGATATAAAAATTACATGAGGTGACACCAGACCATCATCAAGTTACTGCAATCAGATTCAAAGATATAAAAATTACATGAGGTGACACCAGACCATCATCAAGTTACTGCAATCAGATTCAAAGATATAAAAATTACATGAGGTGACACCAGACCATCAAGTTACTACAATCAGATTCAAAGATATAAAAATTACATGAGGTGACACCAGACCATCATCAAGTTACTACAATCAGATTCAAAGATATAAAAATTGCAAATTCAGGATGTTAGAACAATGCTCCAGAAGGAAAATCAGAAAATGTCTACCCCACAATGGAAAGACTGAACCTCAGTATTTTAGGACCAAGTGGGGTGAGACGGAGGGGAAAGGGCATGATAACATCAGGCAAGCATAAAATTACATGTTCTGGTGGGTACACAATGAAAGAGAGGTAGGCATCATAGTGGACACTGACAAGTCAAAGTCTATCAAAGGACACAGGACTATATCAGACCATGTTTTACCAGTTACACTGGAGGGCAAGCTGTTTGATATATCAGACCATGTTTTACCTGTTACACTGGAGGGCAAGCTGTTTGATATATCAGACCATGTTTTACCAGATAGACTGGAGGGCAAGCTGTTTGATATATCAGACCATGTTTTACCTGTTACACTGGAGGGCAAGCTGTTTGATATATCAGACCATGTTTTACCAGTTACACTGGAGGGCAAGCTGTTTGATATATCAGACCATGTTTTACCTGTTACACTGGAGGGCAAGCTGTTTGATATATCAGACCATGTTTTACCAGTTACACTGGAGGGCAAGCTGTTTGATATATCAGACCATGTTTTACTAGTTAGACTGGAGGGCAAGCTGTTTGATATATCAGACCATGTTTTACCTGTTACACTGGAGGGCAAGCTGTTTGATATATCAGACCATGTTTTACTAGTTAGACTGGAGGGCAAGCTGTTTGATATATCAGACCATGTTTTACCAGTCAGACTGAAGGGCAAGCTGTTTGATATATCAGACCATGTTTTACCAGTCAGACTGGAGGGCAAGCTGTTTGATATATCAGACCATGTTTTACCAGTCAGACTGGAGGGCAAGCTGTTTGATATATCAGACCATGTTTTACCAGTCAGACTGAAGGGCAAGCTGTTTGATATATCAGACCATGTTTTACCTGTTACACTGGAGGGCAAGCTGTTTGATATATCAGACCATGTTTTACTAGTTAGACTGGAGGGCAAGCTGTTTGATATATCAGACCATGTTTTACCTGTTACACTGGAGGGCAAGCTGTTTGATATATCAGACCATGTTTTACTAGTTAGACTGGAGGGCAAGCTGTTTGATATATCAGACCATGTTTTACCAGTCAGACTGAAGGGCAAGCTGTTTGATATATCAGACCATGTTTTACTAGTTACACTGGAGGGCAAGCTGTTTGATATATCAGTAGGTACCGGCAGCCAAAATTTCAAATCAGAAATAGAGTTTTAAAACCATACAACATTGAAAGAATATATCAAGACAAAGAAAACAAAACAAAAATCAAGTGTCTAGCTTTATTGGTTCCTGAGATATGATTTTTTACATATTTAATTTTGAGTCGAGAAATGCATGCATTGATTTTTTTCCAAAATTGGAGACTCACAGAACATTTTCTAATGGACATAAAACTGTCAAAATGCATTTTCCAAATCTATGTGTAACAGACAGTTAAAACCACCAGTAATATTACCATCTGTAGGAATGAGAAATGAGTAATAACGTGTCAAACATGGCAAAAATCCAAATCTGAGTATCGCAGAATTGCTAGAATGTCCATTTTCAACATGCCCTTGTACTAACATAAACCAAGAGATATGCTTCAAACTTATTTTCTGTAGACTATATATTTTATTGTGTCAATTTTTTCCGAGTTGTTCAGTTCATTGGTTCCTGAGAAATAAAGCACCAAACTAGCTAAAATCGCTAATTTTCATGGCGGAAAAATGGGCTGGTTTAGGGGTAACGTCATTTAAACACCAGTATCTCAGAAACTACTTATGGGATTGTCATGAAATTTTGTGTACTTATTCTCTATGTTCACAGCAATACATACAAATATTTAATATGTTCCAAAATGTATACTGGCTTACATCAGAGTTTTTTCCATCACTGTCCATGATAAAAAATAGCAAATGACAAGTCTGCAAACAATCATTTAAAAATAATTTTTTCATTTACCTCCTTTTACACCACAAGATATATATTTGTTTCCACTACTGTACTTTAAAATTTAAAAAAAGGCTGTGTAACACTGTTCTACTAGTCTTACTGTCATAGAAATCCACATAAAAATGCTAATAATAAACAAAACTTGTTTTCTAACAAAACACTGTCTCTATCAAGCAATCATGATCAGGGGGGAAGGGGAGGGAGACTTGCACATCAGCAGAACTTGGCCTTGTAGGTGGCATACAATCAAGGAGGAAGCTGCCCATATTCTTCTTTTCAAGTGCATCTGCAAGCTTAAAAGCAAGAAATGATAAGCGTTCCTATTCAGCGATACTCAAAGCTTTCCTCACAGCTGCATGCACTTTGGACTTGATATTCTTCTCAAAAGAGGTCATGTCAATAATAACAGTCGGAGTAAGGGCTGCCATCTCTTCCCATGTTCTATCTCAATCTTCCCTCAAGGATTAATAAAGCTGGAGAAGAAGTTTGTTGGTTGTAGGACATTTGGTCAAGGTCTTCCGCCTGCCTCTCCCCTCTGACCTCATGGTGTTGTAGTCATTATCAACTGAAAATACGAAAGATTTAGATTTTAGTGTACGTTTTTTGTCTTTTTTACTCTACCGTTAATTAAAAAGAAGGTTTTGTGTGTGTGTGTGTGTGTGTGTGTTGTGTGTGTGTGTGTGTGTGTGTGTGTGTGTTTGTGTGTGGTCAGAGGGGGAGCAGGGGCATTTGCATAATATATATATGTATTTTATGCATACTTAACATGACACACAGGTGCAAGCTGCACAGATACTTGCTGCAAGCACCCCCAATTTTTTTCAATCACAATAATGTGACAGTACGCACTCAAAAAATTAAGAAATTCTGTGTGGATATGGGGGTTTAGAGTGGGGTACAGGAGTGGAGGTAGACAAATATTGTCATGCACACATACATGATACAATATAGGCATAGGCCTGTAACTTATTATCATTCACTCTCTCTCTCTCTCTCTCTCTCTCACACACACACACACACACACACACACACACACACACACACACACACACACACACACACATACACACACACACATTTTCATTTTTAATGCAATTGGGCTACTAGTTACATTAACAAATACACACTTTATCATCATTCAGACAACAATAAAGATTTAATTAAGCCTTTCATCTCTCCTTTCTCTTGTATGAACATGATTTCTAATCAGCAGATTGATTTAATGAACTGTTCTTTGTAACTCTGAACTAGATCAAATAAATACATGTCTGTGTTTCACACACACACACACACACACACACACACACACACACACACACACACACACACACACAAAAGAGCTGGGAGGGGCAATCTGATAATGATACTAATAAACTGGTAAAAGAATAAAATGCTTTTGTTAAGTACTGCACATTGCGCAATATAATCAAGTTGGTTTCAGTGACGTATACAGCTAGATCCAGATCCAGAAAACATCAACAGTTCTGCTGATACACTGAAAGACCTTGCTATGTTCGATCATGTCACTGATTCAAACTTCGAAGTTACAATCCTTTCTCTAATCAACTTCAGATCTAAAGCACAGATTAATCAAGTAATGATCGAAACAGCCAAAAATACTTACCGATATAGATCTATTCTTCCTACATCGAAATGGCAGATGACAGCAAATTTGTTCGCGGCACAGCAGACGCCATTGTCGTTAAACCTGTGAGGGTTTTCCTCGGATCAACTGATCAGGGTCCTTATTTTAAACGGGTCTCGCGTCATGGCCACGTCACTGATCGAGCTAATTTGCATAGAAATGTAAACTGCGAATCTTCAACTTTTCTGGCGATTAAAAACATAAAACTCAATTTTAGATTTTACATGAAAAATTTTACCGAGAAAATTTGGGTAATTTTCAACACGAAATTTGACCGATTTATACTGGATAGGCTACTTCACGTTATAACTTAGTCCAAACGAAAGGTAGAAAGAAACTCTAGGGAGAGCTAGACAACAGAAGGTCTTCAGAGAAGTAACCCCCTTTAGACAAGTGTTTCGGCCCTGAATTCCTTACACTCTCGGGGGGCCGGGCCACATCCAGGTCATGACTCCTGGATGCCCTTCTGCTGTTGTCTATTTTTTTTTTTTTTTTTTTTTTCCACGCCGGGGATCGAACCTGGGCGATTCTGCGCTTCAGAACTGCGGTACGCGGTTTTACCAATGTGCTAACGGGGCACACATCATCTGTAGGGAATTTAATCCTTATGAAGTTCACTTTTTTCGTTCCTCCTTGCCCAGATCCAGCTTGAGCTCCTTTCTGCTGCCTCTGCCATCGCTTTAAGGGCTCTAGTCCTCTTCTTCCCAGAAATGGCGAGTTGTTTCATGAGATCATAAGCGGAGGTGCCCACAAACCCTCTTGCCCCGACCTCTATGGCGAAGATTTTGACCCGCAGACCTGCTTTCTTCAGGGTGCTGGCAAGACCGGCGTATTTTTCGGTCTTGTAGATATGTGCTTCTTCCATTCTGCTTTCGTATGGCACAGTGAGTTCTATCAGAATCACTTGTTTCGAGGAGTCAGAGTGGAGAGCGATGTCTGGTCTCATGCCTGTCTTGCTGATGACATCTGGGTAATTTCTCCACTCTGGGAGGTCTGCTGTACACTCCCAGTCGACTGCTCCATCCAGAAGACCCTTTGGCAATGTGCTGGTTGTCATAGCACTTTCGGGCCAGACCTGTTTCCCTCCTGCTTTGTAGAACGTTGTCATAGCAATTGGTGCGTTTGGGGTCATGGTTTTTTCGCTAACCACATCTGTGATCACTTTCAGAACTTGGTTGTGCCTCCATGTATACCTTCCTTGGGCTAGCGCTACTTTGCAAGAGCTTAGGACATGTTTTACTGTTTGTTTCTTCTGACAGAGCGGACATGCTGGGTCGTCTACTTTCCCCCATTTCACTAAGTTTGCATTCGAGGGGAGCAGGTCATATACAGATCTGAGGAGGAAGCTTATCCTTAGAGGAGCCATGTGCCACATATCGTTCCAGCTGAGACTTCTTTGGAGTGCACTGTCCCATGTTGTCCATTGCCCCTGTTGACCTTGCTGGACTGCCTTCTGCACTCTTTTGACATCTTCTTCTTCCTTCAACTCCTGTATGATCATGTCTCTTTTTTCCTTCCCTTTGGCTTTGGACCACCACTGCATTTTTGTTGCTCCCAGTCCCTGTCTGTTGGTTTGCGTGTGTCCAATTATTTCTTTGATGCTGAGGTTTCTCTTGGCATTGTTTACAGCCTCTTGGACTTTCCACTTTCTGCCAGTTCTCAGCTTTGGATGAACTGATCTCACGATATTGTCTTCCGATTCCTCCAGCATGCTCAACAGTCTTGCTTTTCCAACTTTGTATTCCTCCACTATGGATTTGAGAGGTAGCTTCAGCATTGCTTGACGACAGTAGAATGCAACATCAGTGAGACCAGGTGGGACACCGAGCCATTTTCTTGTGTATTTGTTGATTTTGGCTTCCATTGCTTCCACTGTGCTGGTGCAAATGTCATAGATTAGCAGTGGCCACAGCAGCTTTGGTATCAGCATGAACTGTAGACACCAGACTTTGTATTTGCCTGGCAGTCCGCAGTTATCTATTTTCTTCAGGCCTTCTTCTGCTGTTTGCTTGGTTTCACATCCCCTTTGTGTGTCTTTCAGGGAGTCATCATACCATCTTCCGAGACTTTTTACTGGCTCTTCTGTGACAGTGGGGATGGCTTGGTTGGCTACCATGAATTTGACTGAATCTGCCACTTTTCCTTTTCGCAGTGAGAGACTTCGGGATTTCTTAGGTTTGAACCTCATTCTTGAAGAGGCCACCAGCTCATCCAGCTGCTTTAAGATTTGGTGTGTCTCTTCCTCATCCGTGGACAAGACTGTTGTGTCATCCATGAAAGCTTTCAGAGGAGGCATCTGGTATCCATCTCCCAGATTCACTGGACCTGAAGTCTTCATTGCAGCTTTCAAGATGACTTCCATTGCCAACACGAACAGTATGGGAGAGATTGCACAGCCCATTGCAATGCCCACCTCTAGGTCTATCCAGTCCGTGGTGTATTCTTTGGTAGAGAACCGCATTGAGAACCTTGGAAATACTTCCTCAGCATTGTTCGGATGTTTTCTGGGATGTGATACATTTCAAGAGCCAGCTGGATCATATCGTGTGGAACTGATCCATATGCATTCGCCAGATCAAGCCAAACTACGTCAATGTCTCTCTTCTCTGTTCTTGCTTTTTGGATGGCATCCCAAATCAACGTGGCATGTTCCAAGCATCCAGGCATTCCTGGTATGCCTCCCTTTTGGACTGACATATCCAGATACTTGTTTTCAGTCAGGTATTTTGTCAATCTTGCTGCCATAACAGAGAAGAAGATTTTCCCCTCGACGTTCAGAAGTGATATTGGCCTGAACTGATTGATGCTGCTGGAGTTCTGCTCCTTCGGAATGTACACTCCTTCAGCTCTCATCCATTGGTCGCTGATCTTCTGGTTCCTCCATGCTGATCGAATCATCTTGTGGAGCCACTCGAGCACTTTTGGGCATTTCTTGTAGAGCAGGTATGGTATTCCGTTTGGTCCAGGTGCTGACTTGGCTCTGGCTTTCTTTACTACGTTCTTCACTTCATCCAGTGTTGGTGGTTTGTTATTGAATTTTCCTTCTGGCGCTGCAGGCCAAACCAGATTCTGGATTTCAAGTGGTGCCTCGCGCTGAGAATCGGAATATGTTTCCCTGAGATGCTGCTCTAGGGTTTCCTTGCCCACTGTGAGAGTCCCTGATTTGGGTTGTTCAAACAGCTTTCTTGAAAAGTCAAAGGGATCTTTGAAGAAACGATCTTGAGTCTTCTTCTTTTTGCTTTTTCTTCGCCTTGCTGATTCCACTTTGCTGAGAGCATTGTGTTTGGCCTTCAGATCTTTCCAGAGTTCCAGGAGCCCTTGCTTCTCGAATTCTGAGGCAGTTTTCATTCGCTTTTTAAGCTTCCTTTTCTCCCTCCGGATGCTCTCCATCTGTTGCTGTCTTCTGGATTTCTGGGGAGGCGTTTTTGTCTTTGGCTGCTTCACTCCATAAGTGTCCCTGCAGATAGAGTATATGATGTCTCCGTATGTGTCAAGTTTGTGTTCCAGCGTACTGTTCCCTATTAGCGCATTCAGCTTAAGGACAAGTTCCTCATCTAATTTCTCCCATTGTTCTTTTGCACCGGCAGGCGGCAAATTGAGTTTTCCACGTTTGGCGTTAAGAGCTTGTGCAAAATCCGCATCAGAACCGTCAGCGTGGATGTCCTTGGCACTATGGTTTAATTCCTGGCCTTGGTCATCCAACGTCTCACCTGCTATCGCAGTGCGCTGCTGCTGGTTCGTATGTGTCTTCAAACAGCCCATTTTTGTCCTGTGGATCTTCATGCCGCGTTTGGTGGTGAATCTCCTTCCACACGCACACGGAAATTCCAACTGGTCATTAATCATGGTCCGTTGTGCGTTTCCAGTCGTGATGGAGTCAGTGCCGATGGATTAGCTTCTGCTCTTTCGGAAGAAATCAAAACTGGGTTAATTAATGTATTGCAGTGGCTGTGACGCGCCAAGCGATTTGCCAAGTGATGCGAAATTCGAGATCGCATACAATGCCGCGCGGACTTCACCACGGCGGCGTGACACGGCTTCCAGTGTGCAACTTTCAACTTAATTCTCTCCTTTTCAGTCGCATCCACAAATAAAAGAACCACACCATTTAAAAGCAGAAAGATCATTCTTTATCAACGTATGACTTTTTATTCATTATCTATATAGTTTAGAAAATAGAGCGTGTGGAATATTGGCAAATTTTGCTGCGTTTGCAAACTTTCCTCCACTGAATGAGCGCTGCTGCCGGTACGCCTACCTATTATCAGACCATGTTTTACCAGTCAGACTGGAGGGCAAGCTGTTTGATATATCAGACCATGTTTTACTAGTTAGACTGGAGGGCAAGCTGTTTGATATATCAGACCATGTTTTACTAGTTAGACTGGAGGGCAAGCTGTTTGATATATCAGACCATGTTTTACCAGTTAGACTGGAGGGCAAGCTGTTTGATATATCAGACCATGTTTTACTAGTTAGACTGGAGGGCAAGCTGTTTGATATATCAGACCATGTTTTATTAGTCAGACTGGAGGGCAAGCTGTTTGATATATCAGACCATGTTTTACTAGTTAGACTGGAGGGCAAGCTGTTTGATATATCAGACCATGTTTTACCAGTCAGACTGGAGGGCAAGCTGTTTGATATATCAGACCATGTTTTACTAGTCAGACTGGAGGGCAAGCTGTTTGATATATCAGACCATGTTTTACCAGTCAGACTGGAGGGCAAGCTGTTTGATATATCAGACCATGTTTTACCAGTTACACTGGAGGGCAAGCTGTTTGATATATCAGACCATGTTTTACTAGTTACACTGGAGGGCAAGCTGTTTGATATATCAGACCATGTTTTACCAGTCAGACTGGAGGGCAAGCTGTTTGATATATCAGACCATGTTTTACCTGTTACACTGGAGGGCAAGCTGTTTGATATATCAGACCATGTTTTACCAGTCAGACTGGAGGGCAAGCTGTTTGATATATCAGACCATGTTTTACTAGTTACACTGGAGGGCAAGCTGTTTGATATATCAGACCATGTTTTACTAGTCAGACTGGAGGGCAAGCTGTTTGATATATCAGACCATGTTTTACCAGTCAGACTGGAGGGCAAGCTGTTTGATATATCAGACCATGTTTTACCAGTTACACTGGAGGGCAAGCTGTTTGATATATCAGACCATGTTTTACTAGTTACACTGGAGGGCAAGCTGTTTGATATATCAGACCATGTTTTATTAGTCAGACTGGAGGGCAAGCTGTTTGATATATCAGACCATGTTTTACCAGTTACACTGGAGGGCAAGCTGTTTGATATATCAGACCATGTTTTACTAGTTACACTGGAGGGCAAGCTGTTTGATATATCAGACCATGTTTTACCAGTCAGACTGGAGGGCAAGCTGTTTGATATATCAGACCATGTTTTACTAGTTACACTGGAGGGCAAGCTGTTTGATATATCAGACCATGTTTTACTAGTTACACTGGAGGGCAAGCTGTTTGATATATCAGACCATGTTTTACCAGTCAGACTGGAGGGCAAGCTGTTTGATATATCAGACCATGTTTTACTAGTTACACTGGAGGGCAAGCTGTTTGATATATCAGACCATGTTTTATCAGTTACACTGGAGGGCAAGCTGTTTGATATATCAGACCATGTTTTACCAGTTACACTGGAGGGCAAGCTGTTTGATATATCAGACCATGTTTTACTAGTTACACTGGAGGGCAAGCTGTTTAATATATCAGACCATGTTTTACCAGTTACACTGGAGGGCAAGCTGTTTGATATATCAGACCATGTTTTACCAGTCAGACTGGAGGGCAAGCTGTTTGATATATCAGACCATGTTTTACCTGTTACACTGGAGGGCAAGCTGTTTGATATATCAGACCATGTTTTACCAGTCAGACTGGAGGGCAAGCTGTTTGATATATCAGACCATGTTTTACTAGTTACACTGGAGGGCAAGCTGTTTGATATATCAGACCATGTTTTACTAGTCAGACTGGAGGGCAAGCTGTTTGATATATCAGACCATGTTTTACCAGTCAGACTGGAGGGCAAGCTGTTTGATATATCAGACCATGTTTTACCAGTTACACTGGAGGGCAAGCTGTTTGATATATCAGACCATGTTTTACTAGTTACACTGGAGGGCAAGCTGTTTGATATATCAGACCATGTTTTATTAGTCAGACTGGAGGGCAAGCTGTTTGATATATCAGACCATGTTTTACTAGTTACACTGGAGGGCAAGCTGTTTAATATATCAGACCATGTTTTACCAGTTACACTGGAGGGCAAGCTGTTTGATATATCAGACCATGTTTTACCAGTTAGACTGGAGGGCAAGCTGTTTGATATATCAGACCATGTTTTACTAGTTACACTGGAGGGCAAGCTGTTTGATATATCAGACCATGTTTTACCAGTTACACTGGAGGGCAAGCTGTTTGATATATCAGACCATGTTTTACTAGTTACACTGGAGGGCAAGCTGTTTGATATATCAGACCATGTTTTACTAGTTAGACTGGAGGGCAAGCTGTTTGATATATCAGACCATGTTTTACTAGTTAGACTGGAGGGCAAGCTGTTTGATATATCAGACCATGTTTTACTAGTTACACTGGAGGGCAAGCTGTTTGATATATCAGACCATGTTTTACTAGTTACACTGGAGGGCAAGCTGTTTGATATATCAGACCATGTTTTACCAGTTACACTGGAGGGCAAGCTGTTTGATATCAACAGCCAAGTATATATGCACCAACACATGCAAGTACTGAGGAAGAAATTAACAACTTCTATGCAGAATAAGAGACAGCCAAGGCTCAATGTAACTCATAGAACAATACAACAATGGGAGATTTTAATGCTTAAGTGGGACCTCATACAGTCATAGTTGGACCTCATGGCCTTGGCATGTGATGTGAAAGAGAAGAAAACCTTGCTGATTGTTCACAACTAAATGAATTCATGACAGGGAACACTTGGTTTGAACAACCTACAGAAGAAAATGGACATGGATGAATCCAGGAGACAATACAACAAATCAAATTGATTACACTCTGATTTATAAATAAGAAATTTAGAAATTCTTTACTGATAGCAAAAACATCACCAGGTGCAGACTGCAACAGTGACCATGATCCTGTAATGGGAACATGTAGACTGAAACTAAGAGAAGAAAACAAACCAAAATTAACATCAAATTATATGTTGGACTCTTAAAGACAGATGAACCAACTTGGCCAAACTTAGCGTGTATGTTCAAAACAAATTCAATGTTTTGAAGGATGTTGGTGACAGTGAGGAATAATGGACCAATTTCAAAAACTTGATAACTGAAGTTTGTGAAGAAATCCCTAGACTGAAAGAAAAGCAAAGAAAAGAAATTTTAGGCTTGATGGAAGAAGGCAAAGGAGAAAGAATACAAAAAGGTACAGAGGGAAACATAGAATAAGTGCAATGACGCTAAGGAAGCTTGGGTAGAATCAAAGTGCAAAGAAACAGAAGACCAGCACAAAACAGATTCTAAGTCTGTACACTGAAACACTGAAGAAACTGCCCACAGGAAAAAGACATGCACATCAACTGGTTGCTTAAAATCGAAAGATGGTACAATTATTATGAAAAAAAAGGCAAAATTTTAGACAGATGGGGAGAGTACATTAAAAACCTTTTTGGCGATGACAGAAAGGAGGAACACATCATAAGAAAGAATGCTGAAGGACAACCCATAATGAAAGATGAAGTTAGAGCAGCGTTAAAAAAGATAAAACAGGGAAACGCCCCATGTCCAGACAACATTACTAGAGAAATGATTTGGGCTTTATATGAATTTGCTACTGAAAAAATTACAGTTCTCCTAAACGAAATTTATGACACAGGAAAAATCCCTCAAAATATGTCAGAATCAATGTTCATTGTAATTTCAAAGAAAACAGGGGCTACAAAATGTGAACTCCATTGTACAATCAGCTTGATGAGTCATGTGACAAAGATTGTACGAAGAATAATCATGAGGACAAGGAACAGAATCATGATGGGGACAAGGAACAGAATCAAAACAGCAGTAAAACAGTGTGGATTTGTCAAAGGGAAAGTAATTATTAATATCGTATACATTCCCATAGAAAAATCAAATGAATTGAATAGGGTTTTATATTTATGTTTTGTTCATTTCACCAAGGCTTTTTTGATCAGGTAAGACACAAAGAACTGATCCGCCAAGTGGAAAAGCTCAACACTGACGGAAAAGATCTAAGAAAAAAATGGAATATGTATTGAAAACAGACAGCAGCAAAGAGAGCAGACAATGATATAATTCTTTCCAAAATATCAAAAGAGAAGTTAGACAGGGACGTGTTCTGTCACCAGATTTGTTTTCACTTTACTGTGAAACCATCACGACAGACCTAAAAGAAACCCTGGGATGAAGGTTGGAGAAAAAATGTTAAACAATCTTCATTATGCTGATGACACTATGACACTGTTCTAATTGCAGATGGATCCCAGGTAAGTGAATTGTTAAACAGTTATGATCACCAATGCCATGCGGTAAGGCATACAATGATGAATGATGAGAAATGATCCTTCATTACTGATGATGGATCCCAGGTAAGTGAATTGTTAAACAGTTATGATCACCAATGCCATGCGGCAAGGCATACAATGATGATGATGATGAAATGATCCTTCATTACTGATGATGGATCCCAGGTAAGTGAATTGTTAAACAGTTATGATCACCAATGCCATGCGGTAAGGCATACAATGATGATGATGATGAAATTATCCTTCATTACTGATGATGGATCCCAGGTAAGTGAATTGTTAAACAGTTATGATCACCAATGCCATGCGGTAAGGCATACAATGATGATGATGATGAAATTATCCTTCATTACTGATGATGGATCCCAGGTAAGTGAATTGTTAAACAGTTATGATCACCAATGCCATGCGGCAAGGCATACAATGATGATGATGAAATGATCCTTCATTACTAATGATGGATCCCACGTAAGTGAATTGTTAAACAGTTATGATCACCAATGCCATGCGGCAAGGCATACAATGATGATGATGAAATGATCCTTCATTACTGATGATGGATCCCACGTAAGTGAAATGTTGTTCAGTTTCTAGCTTCAGTCCGTGGACAGTTATACCAGTAACGACAGTGGTGTGGCTGACCATCAGTTTGGTCTTCTTGGTGCTGATTTCCAGGCCATATCTTGTCATGTTTCATCATCTACAAAGCACAGGTTGGTGATGGTTCTTACTCCAATGCAGGCTGTTGTGGAATGATCTCCAAGTGCCTCGGTCCTAATGTATTCCAGGAATATGTTGAAAAATGTGGGGGACAGAAGGCAGCCCTGACGAACTCCAACCGATATATGGAATCACTGTCCAACAGAAATACAGATGCTGAATGGTGTTGATTAGCTTAGTAGTTTTGCCCTGATGTTAAATTTCTTCACTACAGACCATAGTGCCTCTTGCCTCTCCACAGCCTCAGTCATCCTCCTCCCTCCTTGATGTACCAAGGTTGCACCCATTTTCTGTCAGGATCTCCTTAGTCTGAGTGGATGAAGACAGCATGCAGTTCCCGAACATCAAAGTTGAGCAGATCTTGACACACCAAAACCAAAGTGCCTTGTCGGGAAGAGTTCTTTTTGGGAGACAACACAAATATCTTCGCTCGCCATGGGCTGTTACCGAATTTCGCTGTCTGCCATGAGCCAGTCGCTTTGTACAATATAATGATGTCGGTACATGTATTAAGTTTACACTGCGTGCTTTGGCTGAAGTGATAAAGACGGGAGATGATCGTATGCCCCCCCCCCCCCCCCCCATTTCAAAAAGTAATTCAGTCATGGAAATGCTGCACATGAACCGTAAAACGCATCTTGAAAATGATTGTAAAGAAAAGTCAAAAACGAAACATGTATTGATATTCATATTGATCTATCAAAAGCGAGCCTCCGCCCAACAGTGAGTTTCTGGACACCATGTGGCCCTTTCGGTAACGGATTTCTGCAATGTCTACGGACAATGAGAATAGTGAAATGATCGGAGCTTACGAATGGACTGTGTCTACAACCCCCCCCCCCCCCCCCCTTATGTGCCGGAATGATCATCCTCAAGATCGTGGGCACCAAAGGAAAGGAAAGGAAAGGAAAACCGAAAGTTCAAACTGTCTGTTATGGTCGAAAGTACTAACACTGTCTCTAATTATCAAATAGTTACACAGAAAAAGTAAAGAAACATAAAGGTAACATACTGTCAAAATGCCACACATGCCGCATGGTTTTTCACAGCCAAAGTCAATCATCATCAGCAGAAAAACTTTACAAGTCGGACTCCTCCATGTTCATGATGTTGGACTTGAAAATCGCCATGTTGGCTCCGTCTGACAGCAGTGCATGCGCAGTGACTTCGGTAGGGTCATGGTCAGAATAAGAATTGAATTAGTTTACTTCCATTCTTGTTTAGTTTTGTCATATTAAATTGCATTCTAATTCTATTTTTGTGTTATTCTGTTCATATTTGCTTGAACGCTGAATTAAAGCAATTGAGAAAATAGGTTCAAATTTGGTAAAGATATATAGATCTAGACGTCTAGATCTATCTTCAAGCTGAGATAACAGGTCCTATGGCTAATATTGAGATTTGGTCGTGATAAAACACCGAGTTGTTGTAACTGGGAGACAATGTTTATTGCCAAGTGTAGATGAGTACACAGAAAGATACAATTGTACACAAAGACATAAATATAGACAGATGAAACAGCTGCCAGACCTCAACCACTCATGCAAAGTAACACAGACATTAATTTAAAACTTATTAATTTAATAATATACATTTATTTACATATTTACATTACTTCAGACCCCCACCCCCGCCCCAAGAACAAAAAGCAGACGTACAGCAGATGTCTGGTGCAGCTGGATGTGGTGAACGGCCACACTGAGTCCCTGAGAGGTGTGCCACTGTGGTCTTCTGCTCCAAGTAAATTTGCTGAACAAAAATTATATGCAATGAATTATGCCTCCCTCCGCTTTGAAATGTATGGCAAGTTAGTATTAAAAAAGCTACCAAAATGAAACACAAGTTTGCATTCTAGTGCGTAAATGTGAGCATGTGTGTGAGTATGCACGCGAGTGTGTATGCGTGTGTGTGTGCATCTGTGAGTGAGTGTGTGCGTATGTGTGAATGTGAGAGTGAGAATGTGTGTGTGTGTGTGTGTGTGTGTGTGTGTGTGTGTGTGTGTGTGTGTGTGTGTGTGTGTGTGTGTGTTTTCATACTGTTTATAAGCCCAGCTGACTACTAGAGCCATATCAGGGCTAACACCACGTCAAAAACGACAACCCAGTTAATTTACAGCACAAATACAGTTAATGGTGTATGATAGAACTGAGCTCCTTAATTTACAGCACAAATACAGTTAATGGTGTATGATATAACTGAGCTCCTTAATTTACAGCACAAATACAGTTATGATGTATGATATAACTGAGCTCCTTAATTTACAGCGCAAATACAGTTAATGGTGTATGATATAACTGAGCTCCTTAATTTACAGCGCAAATACAGTTAATGGTGTATGATATAACTGAGCTCCTTGATTTACAGCGCAAATACAGTTAATGGTGTATGATATAACTGAGCTCCTTAATTTACAGCGCAAATACAGTTAATGGTGTATGATATAACTGAGCTCCTTAATTTACAGCGCAAATACAATTAAGTATTTTAAACCATTTATAGCTGTAGTGCTTTCAACACTGTCGCCAACTTTATGCGGATGACTTTACCGCTTGCACGACACCAATGTGTGTGATGAAACTTGCTTTTATGTTATATTTCCTTTTGTAAAAAAATCGAGACATAAACGCACCATCAGTTTTCATTATTATTTTTACAAAATACACGTTTGTTCGCCCACTTGTCATAAAAAGATGTCCTGTTGCACAGTTTCATGTTTTCATTATAAGAAAAATACGGCTCTACGACAAAGTCCTCTGAATTTTTAAGTTGCACACTCTTTCCAATTCTTTACAGGCGTGTAGGAAATTTTTCCAAAAAGTATTTGTTTTGGAAAATTGATGAATTGGAAGGCAGGAACCCAAGCTTTCTAAAGAAGTCATTTTTTGTCTAAAATTGTGACTGTTTTTCCACTTAGGGTTTGAGTTTTGCAGTTTTCTCAACCAGGTTAGTTTTCATGAATGTATATATTCTTTTAAATCAGGAATTCCAAGGCATTCATTTTCAGTGCGTCTGATGCGGGATTTTCTATTTCTCTTATCATTTTTGTTCCATACAACTGCAAACATCCATTTGTAACGTGTTTAATAGGACGTCTGGTGGGTTTGGTAGAAACAGCCATAAATGAATGATCTTAGAAAGTATGAGTGATTTTAAAACTGCAACTCTACTATGCTTTGTATAATGCACTAATTTCTGCAAAAATTTCTTAACAATTTATGTTGTCATAATCCTGTAAATCATTGGCAAGCCATAGTACCAAAATCTTAAAGTTATGCAAGTGTGGCATGTATTTAAATGGTGAATTCCATTTTCTGTCACGCCATATTGCAGTAGTTTTCTCCGCATTTAGTAGAAGTCCCGACTTTCTTCTAAAACTATCAAGTGTGTATATTGCTTCTTCGAATGACTGCTCCTCGCCATTCAATGTATGTTTAATATCACGAACATACTGAGAGATTTTATGTTCAGTATCTTTAGACGGACAGGTGATCGGGTCTTAATAGTCTGTTTTTCGGGTCCGTAGCAATTTCACTGAAATATCTCAAAAACAGTCATTTTAATAGGAATTTCTATCTAGATTTGAGAACTATTATGTTACATTCTGTAAACCTGTGCACTACTTCACAAATTCAAGGTTTCCGAAACAGACCGAGCTTTTTTCCAAAAATAAAATATGATTTATGGCGTGCCTGCTAAATAAGCTAAACATCAATATATTGTATCATTTTGCTTATGTTCAACTACATTTCGATTTAACAAACACTACTGTGGTATATTTTCTGGAAACTATTTGAATACAATGAAACCTCTGTATAACGACATGAAAATTCCATTAAAAAAGTATCTTTATAACGGGGAGTCCTTATACAGGGGTACAATTACTCTATCTAGACAGTGGCATGTTCCTGAAAAGCAAATCTTTTTAAAGAGGGGTCTTTACATAGAGGGTCATTGTAAAGAGATTCCACCGTACTGATCAGAAAAAGCATTTGTGTTGTCTTTGGTCTTCAGTACTGTAAAATCTCAGACGAAAAAATGTAAAGAACTTAAAAGAAAAAAAAAATTATACCTTTCGTTCATTCAAAGAAAGTGGAAAGCATTTAGAAAGAAATACTTAACAATGAAAGAAAACCAAGAGAAAACAAAAAGAAAACAAAACAAAAACTCCACTTCATGTAAATTTGTTTTTAGTTTGGATGGTTGTGGAAGGAAACAAATAACAAGGTCAGAGTGATCCTCTCACTATAAAGTATGAAGCTGAAAATGTAATCTTCTTGAAAGAAAGCTTTCATAGCTGTTAATACGATTGCAGAAAATGAAAGGGACCTACAAAACCTTGTGAATATACTAGAAATAATAATAATAATTACAATATTTATATAGCGGAAAATCTTGATAAAATCAAATCTAAGCGCTGAAACAGACACACACGCACGCAGGCACACACACGCACGCAGGCACATACACACACACACACACACACACACACACACACACACACACACACACACACACACACACACACGCATGGCTATAAATGGGGAGAAAGAATAAAAGCAATGGAAAATTATAGAGAACATATTATATACAAATATATATTACAATGTGATTCCCCTCCGAGCGGAGACAGGCTGCAGAAGGGGTTGAGTGAGGTCAGGATTTTATTCAGAGGAGGAAAGGTGATTTTTTTGAGAGCGGACTTGAAGGAGACAAAAGTAGGTTGCTGACGGACTGAGAGAGGAAGTTTGTTCCAGGAGAGTGGACCAGAAACAGAGAAGGCTCGTGGACCATAGGTATTGAGCTTAGTGCGTGGAAAGCGAAAAGTCAGAGGATCGGAGGCAGAGCGGAGGGTACGTGAGGGAAGATAGATCTCAAGTAGGCTTGACAGGTAATCGGGGGCTGCGTTATTGAGGTTTTTGTAGCACATGGTGTCTAGTTTGTACTGTATGCGCTTTGATACAGGGAGCCAGTGAAGTTGAGCCAGGAGAGGAGATCTGTGGTCAGCTTTTTTTTCTTTTTGAGTACAAGGCGTGCAGCATTGTTTTGAATGCGCTGTAGGATGTGAATGGTGGAGGCAGGAAGACCAGACAGGAGTGAATTGCAATAGTCAATGCGAGACATTATGAAGGAGAGAACGAGTTTTGCAGTTGTTTCCACAGAGAGATACTTCCTGATCAGGCTTATACGATGGAGGTGATAGTAGCAAGATCTGGCAGTTTGAGAAACAAAGTTGTTCATGGAGAGGGTAGAGTCAATGCAGACACCAAGGTTTTTAGCTGAATCAGAAATTGGGACTGATGTGTTACATAATGGGAGAGAAAGAGGGGGCAGCTGAAAAAGTTTCTGACGGGTGCCAATGAGGATAGCTTCTGTCTTGTCATCATTAAGCTGAAGTTTGTTGAACGTCATCCAGTTCTTGATGTCCGAGTAACACTCAGTGGTGCGAGTCAAGAGGCGCTGTATATTGTCTGGTGTGTCACTGTCTAGAAGTTGCGTATCATCAGCATAGAAGTGGTGTTTTATAGAGTGGGAGTTGATGATGGTGGACAGGGGGGGAGGTGTA
Organism: Monoplex corrugatus; assembly: GCA_030674185.1. Lineage (NCBI taxonomy): Eukaryota > Metazoa > Mollusca > Gastropoda > Littorinimorpha > Ranellidae > Monoplex > Monoplex corrugatus. The sequence goes on along the minus strand of JAPXFY010000174.1, from coordinate 5,163 downwards.
AAGAGTGAAAAGAACAAGGCCAAGGACAGATCCTTTTGGAACACCGCAGGTCAGGTATGCAGTTTGAGAGTAAGTGCCATTGATGAGAACAGTTTGTTTTCTGTTTGATAGATATGAAGTGAACCAGGAGAGAGCAATGTCAGAGATGCCAAAAGTATGATGAAGTCTAGAAAGGAGAATACCATGATCAATGGTATCAAAGGCTGCAGACAGATCAAGGAGTGTGAGGAGAGAGACTTTGCCAATATCAGTTGCAAGGAGGAGATTGTTGAGAATGTGTAGCAGGGCAGTTTCAGTGCTATGGCACTGGTGGTAGGCTGACTGGAAAGGATTGAGGAGATTGATGGCAGGTGAGAATTCAGCTGGTTAAGGACAACTTTTTCAAGGAGTTTTGACAAGAAAGAGAGATTAGAGATAGGCCGGTAATTTTTCAGTTCATTTGGGTCTAAATTGTATTTCTTAAGGAGAGGGTGAACAATAGCAGACTTGAAAGAATCTAGGACAGTTCCAGTTTGAAGAGAAGTGTTGATGATGTCAGTGATGAATGGGAGGAGAGTAGGGAGACAGTCGGAGTAGAGAGAACCTGGAAGAGGATCCAGTTCGCAGGTTTTGAACGACATGGATCTGATTGTGTTGAGGATTTCTTCTTGTGAGACTGGGGTAAAAGTAGTAAGAGGTGTGCCAGAGAAGGAAGGGTCAGGTAGGCATGGTTGAAGGGTGTCCTGTCAAGCCTATCACGAAGAGTTTGTATTTTGGTGGTGAAATAGAAAGCTAAGGTAAGAGGTTGGAACTAAACAGCAGGAAGACTGAAGTCATGGTGATCAGTAAAAAACATGAAATTCCCTCATGCAAAATAACAGCAAATGGCACAACCTTGACACAGGTTAATAAGTTCAAATACCTGGGAACAGTCATTTCATCAGACGGCAGATGCACATCGGAAATAGCCGGCAGAGTCGGCCAAGCCAAAACAGCATTCAAGAAGATGACAAGCATTTTTACCAACAAAAGCCTATCAATTAACATCAGGAAGAGAGTCTTTGAATGTTATATAGAACCAATACTGTTATACGGATGTGAGGCGTGGACAGTCAGCAAGCAAAGCCAGAGCAAGATTGAGGCAGCCGAGATGTGGTTTCTAAGAAGAATGTTGAGAGTTCCATGGACAGCAAAGAAAACAAACGAGACAGTCTTGATGGAGGCAGACACAAGTAGATCACTCATAAGGAAGATTAGGAAAAGACAGGCAACATTTATAGGCCATTTTATGAGGAAGGGGGATTTGGAGCACCTGGTCACAACGGGAAAGCTGGAGGGAAAGAGAGCACCAGGTAGACCTAGGGGGGAAATGCTAGACGGACTTGCGGAGTGGCTGGGGATGAGGAGGGTGGGGGAGATGCTTGAGGCAACAAGAGATAGAGACAGATGGAAGTCCATGATCGCCAACGCCATGCGGCAAGGCACCTGATGATGATGATGATGATAAAATACGAAATATACCAGTCTTTGCAATATGCCTATATCTATCTTTCTACATCTATCATATCTATGTATCATGATAAATAAATGATTCGATCAAGTAGGTCAGTAATGGATCTGTCAACTCAATAAGACAGACTTCACAACTCGGCTGTGATTGATAAACTTGATCCATCTGGTAAATGGACAATTGCTTTCTGGGAAATACGCCGCGAAAACTGTAACCCCCCACCCCCACCCCTCGCCTTCATAATTTAACTCTCAAACAAACTGAAGAATTTTTAGAATGGCCTGACTGGAAAGACTTTCAGTCCAAGCAACATCAGAACCTTGTCAGTGCCTCAGAGATGGTGGATATGACATCATCAGTCTGGCTGCATCCATCATGGTTGAACTTCTGACCACAACCATCGAAATGGTGAGTGGCATATCAATAATGTGAAATTTGAATGACATTTCACTACATTTTGCATGCTTTTACGTGTAGGCGATTGACACATGGCTACACCAAAAATAAATCATTTTACAACTGACCAACACTTGAATTGGATATAACCCTATTTCATTATACAGAATATCTCCATCTCTTTTAGTGACATGTGCAAGGGGAAAATTACAGCCAGACTCACGAGAATTTGGACAGATGAAACACACCCATTACGCGAAGTGATCAGTCAAAGACGTGTGGTCAGAAGTCTTAGGTTTAGAGCTCCGTACACATGCAAGAACATCTCGTTACCTGAATTCGTTCTTTCCCACAGACATTCGCACATTCATCCTACACGTGCATGTGCAACATTCTCTCTGCTTAGGCTTTCTCTCTCTCTCTCTCTCTCTCTCTCTCTCTCTCTCTCTCTCTCTCTCTCTCTCTCTCTCTCTCTTTTCTTTCTTTTTTTTTTTTCTCTTTTTTTTTTGCCGCTATGTGTTTGATAAGTTCGTGTATGTATGTTGCGTATGTTTGTGTGTATGTGTTATTACAAGCCTATGGTTGCACAAATCAGTTTCCTTGTGGATCAACAAAATGTTACTGAATTGAATTAAATTGAATTGAATTGAATTAGTCACCTTGTCTGCCTGTGAACTTCTTGTTCTTTTGTTTACCGTGTGTGTGGTCAGACCACATCTGGAGATGAATGTGACCGGGTTTTGTCCAGTTCGTTTGGGTGTTTGTTTGTTTGTTTGTTCGTTTGTTTGTTTGTTTGTTTGTTTGTGGTTTCTTTTTCTTTTCTTTTTGTGTGTGTTTGTTTGCATGTTAGTTTACATCTGGAGATTAATGTGGCCATTTTTCTTTGTGTGTGTGTGGTGTGTTGTTGTGTGGTGTGTGTGTGTGTGTGGTTAGTTTGTGTTGGCAGATTTTCGTGAGTCTCGCCATGTTTCGTGGACAGCAAAACAGCAAAGAAAACAAACGAGGCAGTCTTGAAAGAGGTAAGCAAAACAAACAACAAAACAAAACAACAACCAAAAAAAAAAAAAAAAGAAAAAAGCAGGAATGAAGAAGAATTGGAAAATACAAGCAACATTTATAGGACATTTTATGAGGCAAGAGAAATTTGAATACCTAGTCACAGCAAGAAATCTGGAGGGAAAAAAGCACCAAGTAGATCAAGGGAGAAAATATTAGAAAGTTTTGTAGAGTGAATGAGAACAGATGGGGTAGGAGATGTACTTGCAGCAACAAAAGATAAGAGTCTACCAAACGTGATTTCATATTCATCTTTATATTCATATTCATATTCATGTTCATACTCATTTCTTTTGTCATTGTGGATTTACCTTGTGAAAATTCGGGCTACTCTCCCCTTTGAGAGCACATCGCCGCAGTATAGCGCCACCCACGTTTTTTTTTATATATTTTTTATCTTTTTTTTTTTTCATCAAGACTTCAGACAGACAAGAAGGCTAATTGGCCTACAGGGGGAGGGACCTGGGAAATCAATCTATCTCTCCAATATTTTGTACTAGGGTGGTCGGGCGAATGACTTGATCTTCACGATTTTCAACTGTCGTGGGATCTTAAGCATGCGTAGGCCAGAAGGCACACGGGCCCGACTTGTTTTTCGTCCCTTTTTGAAGGACTAGACATTCAGTTCAATTTTCCGGTTAACTGAGGAGAAGAATCGAGAGTTCAGCGAGAATCGAACCCTTGAATCTTGAGTTGTCATTGACAGGTGAACGTCTGAACCATTCAGCCATTCTTCTCCTGGTCATAAACTGTTCTGAAAATGGTGCCAAGAAGATGTAAGGTATTGTATCCCTGTGACTCTAACTGAATCAGAACTGAATCAGACTCAATCTGACTTGTTCGTTGACCATGACTTACTGATACGCACTGTGACATTGTGGATAAAATACACATCCCAGGAAGTGAGAAGTGAGAAATTCAGAAAGCAGTGGTTCGAATCTTGACTGGTCAAAAAACAAAGGTCATATGTCAGTTCTCCTTCTCCCCTCTATGAGCGTGGGTCCCTGTGCATCATCATAATCATCTTCATCATTATCATCCATCACTTTTTTTTTCAAAATATAGGCTACGTTGGTAAAAATATACTTTGGTAAAAATTTACTTTGGTAAAAATCAAACAGCTAAGAAGTATTTCAGTTTGCTAACACATGTTATACACACTGGCCACACACACACACACACACACACACACACACACACACAACCCCACACACACAAAGTGAACATCGGTCCCATCCATGTGACTTGTAAAACAGAAGACGGAGCAGACACACACACACACACGCACACACAGACACACACACAGACCCCACACACACACACAACACACACACACACACACACACACACACACACACACAAGGAGACCCAAGCACACACACGACACACACAGACACACATACACAAAGTGAACATCGGTCCCAACTGTGTGATTTTCCCGTGGACTTGTAAAAAACAAGAATGAGCAGACACAAGTAACGTGTCAGTTTGAAACGTACTGCACGTGGAGTTTGGTTGAGTCTATAACAAGGGGGTTACAGCTTTGGTCACCTTTACTACATGGGTTCAGACTTTGATTGCAAAAAACGTGTTCATAAATCTTGTCACCCCTCTTAAAGGAAATGGACCTACGGTTGCTATGGTGATGGGTTGTGTTCGTATAAAAGCTGAAAAAAAGCCGTGACGTGTTCTCTTGCTTGCATTTGGATTTCGAGTCACGGAAGGTTTCATCGAGTGATCTGAAGTTTTGTAGTTGTGATTAGTCTTTTCTTCGAGTTAAATAGTGTCTATCGTGCTATTTCGAAGCACCTAAATTTGAAGTCTGTCGATATTGTGCCTGTTCATTGTGCGAGTTAAATAGTGTCTATTGTGCTATTTCGAAGCACCTAAATTTGAATTCTGTCGATATTGTGCCTGTTAATTGTTCGAGTTAAATAGTGTCTATCGTGCTATTTCGAAGCACCTGAATTTGAATTCTGTCGTATATTGTGCCTGTTTCTATCATAGTTCGTATCACATAAATTTGAAGTTTTGTATTTTGCGTCTGTTTCGTTTAGTTTTCTCATTGTCTCCATAGTTCACTGACTTTCTTTGTACTTTACTCGTAAATTGGTTTCGTGTAGTTCCCAGTCGTAGGAGTTTTCGCTACGTGTTTAATCATGTTGTAAATTGATTTCGTTGTCTTTCGTGTGTATTTCGTGTGCGTTGCGTGCTTGCGTGTG
>JAPXFY010001737.1:0-22500 GCA_030674185.1 Monoplex corrugatus | reverse complement strand
TGTTATTATCATTGTTATTATCAGTATCATTGTCATTGTTATTAACAGTATCATTGTCATTGTCATTGTTATTATCGGTATCATTGTCACTGTCATTGTTATTATCATTATCATTGTCATTGTTATTATCGGTATCATTGTCATTGTTATTATCGGTATCATTGTCATTGTCATTGTTATTATCATTGTCATTGTCATTATCGGTATTATTATTATTATTATGAACATTTATTACGCCTAATCAAATTAATGCCCTAGGCGTTTACAATGGCAAAACATATAACCAGAATCACAAGCACACACACACACGCCCACAGAAGCACCCACACACACACAAACACACACACACACACACAAACACACACACAGCATGACATGCAAATACAATGACACATTGACACTAAGACACTATAATGTCACCATTACATTACATGGGGGGAAGGGGGCAGAGATTACCAGTTTTGGGAAACAGGTGAGTCTTGAGGGAGCGTTTGAATGTGGACAGAGAGGGTGAGTATCTAAGAGAGCGAGGTAACTGATTCCAGATGGTTGGAGCTTGATAGGAAAAAGAACGCTGCCCAAACCTTTTAGTGCGGACTATGGGGATACTATAGAGACGGGTATCAGATGAGGACCGCAAAGCTCGAGATGGCGTGTAGAGATGTAACAGATGGGTGAGATACTCAGGACAGGAAGACTCAATAGATTTGAAGCAGAGGCAGGCAATCTTGTAGGATATTCTTTGCTGAACAGGGAGCCAGTGGAGAGAACAGAGCAATGGCGTAACATGGTTAAATTTTGAAGAGCGGAAGATGAGACGGGCAGCATGATTTTGAACTTTCTGAAGTTTGTTAATGAGATGAGAGGGGGAACCAGAAAAAAGAGCATTACAGTAATCGAGACGGGATAGAACAAATGCACAGACAAGAGCCTTTGTGGTGTCTTCTGAGAGGAGGTGGCGGATAGAAGCAATTCGGCGGAGTTCAAGAAAACAAGTCCGACAGACGTTGCTCACATGCTGGTGGAAGGACAGGGTTTGATCAAGAGTTACACCAAGGTTACGGGCAAAATGGGAGAGAGGGATAGATGAGTCAACAAGTGTGACAGAGGTTGGAAGAGAGGGGTGATTTTGGAGTTTGGGTGGGGTGATCAAGATCAATTCGGATTTCTCTTCATTTAATTTCAGTTTGTTTTCAGTCATCCAATCCTTCAGGTCAGCTACACAAGATTGGGTTTTCTGGATCATGATGGGAAGGTCAGGGAGAAGGTCAGGGAGAGGCCCAGAGACATACAGCTGATTGTCATCCGAGAAAGAATGATGCTGAAGCAGGTGTTCTTGGACAATAGAGGAGACAGGGTAGGTGTAGAGAATGAAAAGTAGGGGGCCCAGAACAGATCCTTGTGGCACTCCGTAAGTCAGACAGGAAGGATTAGAAGAAAGGCCATTGACAGAAACTACTTGCAGACGATTGGTGATGTAAGAATGAAACCAGTTCAAGACAGTATCATGGAGCCCAAAAGAGTGATGTAGACGGGAGAGAAGGATAGAGTGGTCAATAGTGTCAAAGGCAGCAGATAGGTCCAAGAGAGTCAAAAGTGATACGTTGTTAGAGTCGAGAGTAGTCAGTAAGTCGTTGCAGATTTTGAGAAGAGCAGTTTCGGTACTATGTCCAGAACGGTAAGCAGACTGAAGGGAATAGACAAGGTTATTGGAATGAAGGTGGTTTAACAGCTGGTCAAGAACAACTTTCTCTAAGACCTTGGAAAGAAAAGGAAGATTTGACACAGGTCTATAGTTTTTCAAATTCTCAGGGTCAAGAGTCGTCTTTTTTAGAAGAGGTCTTACAATTGCTGACTTGAAAGAAGAAGGAAAGGAGCCAGTTGAGAGGGAATGGTTAATGATATTGGTGATGTGAGGGAGAAGAGTATCGAGACAATGGGTGAGAAAAGAAGCTGGCAATGGGTCGAGTTCACAGGTTTTAATGCCAGATTTCATGATGATTTTCTTAACAAAGTCCTCAGAAACGGGTTGGAAGAAAGTAAGGGGGATTCCAGAGAAAGGGGGTTCAGGAAATGTAGCATGAGTGTTCGTCGTGGAATCGAGAGAAAGCCTGAGGTTAGCAATCTTGTTGAAAAAATAGTCAGAGAAAGCCTGTGGAAGATCAGAAGGTGGCAGGTGAGATGGAAGAGGAGAAGAGCCAGTTTTGCCAAGAAGAGTATTAGTTATATTATACAGTTGTTTGGAAGTGGAACAGGCAAGAATTTTAGCATTGTAATAGGCTGATTTAGAGGCATCTACGAGGCTATTAACAATTTTGTTGGCAGTTTGAAAAATTTTATGAACAGTCATTGTTATTATCATTGTCATTGTTATTATCAGTATCATTATCAGTATCATTGTCATTGTCATTGTTATTATCATTGTCATTGTCATTGTTATTATCATTGTCATTGTTATTATCGGTATCATTGTCATTGTCATTGTTATTATCATTGTCATTGTCATTGTTATTATCTCATTGTCATTGTCATTGTTATTATCATTGTCATTGTCATTGGTATTATCATTGTCATTGTTATTATCAGTATCATTGTCATTGTCATTGTTATTATCATTGTCATTGTTATTATCAGTATCAGTATCATTGTCATTGTCATTGTTATTATCATTGTCATTGTCATTGTTATTATCATTGTCATTGTTATTATCAGTATCATTATCAGTTTCATTGTCATTGTCATTGTTATTATCATTGTCATTGTTATTATCAGTATAAGTATCATTGTCATTGTCATTGTTATTATCATTGTCATTGTCATTGTTATTATCATTGTCATTGTTATTATCAGTATCATTGTCATTGTCATTGTTATTATCAGTATCAGTATCATTGTCATTGTCATTGTTATTATCATTGTCATTGGCATTGTTATTATCAGTATCATTGTCATTGTCATTGTCATTGTTATTATCAGTATCAGTATCATTGTCATTGTCATTGTTATTATCATTGTCATTGTCATTGTTATTATCATTGTCATTGTTATTATCAGTATCATTGTCATTGTCATTGTTATTATCATTGTCATTGTTATTATCAGTATCAGTATCATTGTCATTGTCATTGTTATTATCATTGTCATTGTCATTGTTATTATCATTGTCATTGTTATTATCAGTATCATTGTCATTGTCATTGTTATTATCATTGTCATTGTCATTGTTATTATCATTGTCATTGTTATTATCAGTATCATTGTCATTGTTATTATCATTGTCATTGTTATTATCAGTATCATTGTCATTGTCATTGTTATTATCATTGTCATTGTCATTGTTATTATCATTGTCATTGTTATTATCGGTATCATTGTCATTGTCATTGTTATTATCATTGTCATTGTCATTGTTATTATCATTGTCATTGTTATTATCAGTATCATTGTCATTGTTATTGTTATTATCATTGTCATTGTCATTGTCATTATCATTGTCATTGTCATTGTTATTATCATTGTCATTGTTATTATCAGTATCATTGTCATTGTCATTGTTATTATCATTGTCATTGTTATTATCAGTATCAGTATCATTGTCATTGTCATTGTTATTATCATTGTCATTGTCATTGTTATTATCTCATTGTCATTGTTATTATCGGTATCATTGTCATTGTCATTGTTATTATCATTGTCATTGTCATTGTTATTATCGGTATCATTTTCATTGTCATTGTTATTATCATTGTCATTGTCATTGTTATTATCATTGTCATTGTTATTATCGGTATCAGTATCATTGTCATTGTTATTATCATTGTCATTGTCATTGTTATTATCATTGTCATTGTTATTATCATTATCATTGTCATTGTCACTGTCATTGTCATTGTCATTGTTATTATCAGTATCATTGTCATTGTCATTGTTATTATCATTGTCATTGTTATTATCAGTATCAGTATCATTGTCATTGTTATTATCATTGTCATTGTTATTATCGGTATCAGTATCATTGTCATTGTTATTATCAGTATCAGTATCATTGTCACTGCCATTATCATTGTCATTGTTATTATCATTGTCATGTTATTATCATTATCATTGTCACTGTCATTATCATTGTTATTGTTATTATCATTGTCATTGTTATTATTATTGTCATTGTTATTATCATTGTCATGTTATTATCATTATCATTGTCACTGTCATTATCATTGTTATTGTTATTATCATTGTCATTGTTATTATCATTGTCATTGTTATTATCATTGTCATTGTCATTATCATTGTCATTGTCATTGTTATTATCATTGTCATTGTCATTGTTATTGTCATTGTTATTATCAGTATCATTGTCATTATTATCATTGTCATTGTTATTATCATTGTCATTGTCATTGTTATTGTCATTGTTATTATCAGTATCATTGTCATTATTATCATTGTCATTGTTATTATCAGTATCATTGTCATTGTTATTATCATTGTCATTGTTATTATCATTGTCATGTTATTATCAGTATCATTGTCATTGTTATTATCATTGTCATGTCATTGTCATTGTTATTATCAGTATCGTTGTCATTGTCATTATCATTGCCATTATCATTGTCATGTCATTGTCATTGTTATTATTAGTGTCATTGTCATTATCATTGTCACTGTCATTATTTTTACAATTGTCATTGTCACTGTCATTATTTTTACAATTGTCATTGTCACTGTCATTATTTTTACAATTGTCATTGTCACTGTCATTATTTTTACAATTGTCATTGTCACTGTCATTATTTTTACAATTGTCATTGTCACTGTCATTATTTTTACAATTGTCATTGTCACTGTCATTGTCACTGTCATTGTCACTGTCACTGTCATTGTCACTGTCACTGTCACTGTCATTGTCACTGTCACTGTCATTGTCACTGTCACTGTCATTGTCACTGTCATTGTCATTGTCACTGTCACTGTCACTGTCACTGTCACTGTCACTGTCATTGTCACTGTCATTGTCATTGTCACTGTCATTGTCACTGTCATTGTCATTTTCCAGAGCAACAATGCCTCACCTCTGTCAAGACATTCACCCCCACCCCCCACCCCCCACCCCCAGCTCACGACGCCACGTGGTAGTCATATCTGGCCAAGCAAAGTTTGCAGTTTGTAGTTTGTAGTTATATAGAAACAATACTGTTGTACGGATGCGGGGCGTGGACAGTCAACAAGCAAAGCCAGAGCAGGATTCAGGCAGCCGAGATGTGGTTTCTCAGAAGAATGTTGAGAGTTCCATGGACAGCAAAGAAAACAAACGAGACAGTCTTGATGGAGGCAGACACAAGTAGATCACTCTTAATTAAGGAAGATAAGGAAAAGACAGGCAACATTTATAGGCCATTTTATGAGGAAGGGGGATTTGGAGCACCTGGTCACAACGGGAAAGCTGGAGGGAAAGAGAGCACCAGGTAGACCCAGGGAGAAAATGCTGGACGGACTTGCAGAGTGGCTGGGGAAGAGGAGGGTGGGGAGATGCTAGGGGCAACGAGAGATAGAGATGGTTGGAAGTCCATGGTCGCCAACGCCATGCGGCAGGGCACCTGATGATGATGATGATGAGTTCGTAGTTTGTTCAAGAGGGATTCACTGCACTCGGAAAACTCCATCTGCGCTCCACCCAAACCTGCCAGCAGTTATCTGACAGACTTGCCGATGCCAGCGCAAAAACCTATGCGCTGGCAAGGTCTTGAAATAGGGAAAGGGGGAAGAGGGACCTATGAAACATTAAGCTGACACCACCACATTGATGTAAACATTAAGATGGGCAGCCAACAGGCCAGTGGACCTATCAAACACTAAGCTGACACCACCAGAATGATGAAAACATTAAGATGGGCAGCCAACAGGCCAGTGGACCTATCAAACACTAAGCTGACACCACCAGAATGACGGAGACATTAAGATGGGCAGCCAACAGGCCAAAGGACCTATCAAACACTAAGCAAACACCACCAGAATCGATGTAAACATTAAGATGGGCAGCCAACAGGCCAGAGGACCTATCAAACACTAAGCAAACATCACCAGAACGATGTAAACATTAAGATGGGCAGCCAACAGGCCAGTGGACCTATCAAACACTAAGCTGACACCACCAGAATGACGGAGACATCAAGATGGGCAACAAACAGGCCAGTTTTTAATGTTGCGGGCTGGGATTGAACTCAAGATATTAGATCTTGAGTCCATGGCTCTGCCAACTAGCCCACGAGGCCAAGCAAAGGCAGAGGCCAGTTCTGATAACGACACTGTATGACCACTCACACGCATAGTGGTATCACTTCTGTTGCTGGACCTGGTTGGTGCACGTTGTGTGGCTATGTCCCGGTTTGTCATCTCCCCAGCTTGCCATTGGGTTTGTAAACAAGGTAACTGATGCCTGGGTCCGAATGGGTCATGCAACACATGGACAGCCCCCACCCCCCACCCCCTTCATCATCATCATCAGGTGCCCTGCCGCATGGCATTGCGACCATGGACTTCCAACCATCTCTATCTCTCGTTGCCCCCAGCATCTCCCCCACCCTCCTCATCCCCAGCCACTCTGCAAGTCCACAGAAGACAAATAAGACAGAAGGGACAAGCGCCTCCTCGGTATGTTCCGGCAATTTCCGTAAACGTTCGGGGCGCCATTTTTAAAATGCTGACTGAGGCAGCATGGCGAGTACCAGTACTGTAACCAAACGCGGAGCGTGTTACTGTTGTGTGATCAACTGCAGCAACAACAATCGTACAAGTATTGACCCAAGAACAGGCAAGCCAGTGCGCTTCTTCTATTTTCCAAATACGGAGACAGACAGAGAGAGGTAAGTTGGTATTATTTTCAGTCTTCTTGTGTTGAGTGCCAGTGTGTGTGTACACGTGTGACTTGTCAAAACAAAGTGTGCGCCGACAACGTGTAGGCCACCGCCAACCGACACCGGCCTGCCCCATTGTTTACAAATGCAGTGCATGAACTGCACATGTAAGACCCTATGTTATGTATGTGGAGGCAAATGTGCATGGAAACTTTATATTTTTTTTATCAATATTTCATTAGATAACCTGACCTACATAATCCCTTGCATATAATATATATATATATGTGTGTGTGTGTGTGTGTGTGTGTGTGCGTGCGTGCGTGTGTGTGCGTGCGTGTGTGTGTGTGTGTGTGTGTTTGTGTGTGTTGTGTGTGTGTGTGTGTGTGTGTGTGTGTGTGTGCGTGTGTGTGTGTGTGTCTGTGTGTGGTAAGAGTGACTTTGAGACTGAGACTGACTGTGATTAGGTGAGCTTGGTTAATCACAAATTCTACATACTTGGTGGTGGTTGGCAAGCTGAGCTATGAGGCAACTGTGGATGTATTTCATGTTTACTTTGATTTTGTTTCAGGTGCCAGAAGTGGATCATCAACATCAGGAGAGATGACGTCAAGATTGCTGACATCAAGTCGAAGAGGGTGTGCTCTGTACATTTTCATGAGAAAGTTTTCAACTGCCCTACAGACATTCAGCATTCTCGACTGCTACCGACTGCCGTGCCTACCATTGTCAGCTGCCCAAATCCTCCTCCATCCATGGAATGTCGACGACCTCCGCCCAAGATCAGAGAGCCTGTACCAAAGAGGAGACGACAAGATACTGCCTCCAGCTCTGTATATCATGAAGGTTATGGTGATGATTGTGATGGTGACAGAGACAGTACTAGACCCGTGGTGAAAGCGTCCGAACCAGATCCTGAGAAGTTGGCCCGAGAGCTGAAGCAGGCCAAACGTGCTTTAGAAGACCTCAAGAAACAAAACAAACAACTTGAAAGGAAATGCAAAACAGCACAAGCAGCCAAGGTCAGACTTATAAAGCGCCATGCTGTACAAGTAGCGTCTCTTCGTGCAAAGAAAGAAGCAATCCTGGAGAATTTCCTCAAAGACCTGCCAGTTGTTCCAGCAGCTTTATTCAAGATCATGATGCGGAAGAAAAAGTGGATCAACTGGGACACCGAGAAAGAGGCTATGGAGTTGTGTCTCGCTGTGTACTTTAGGAGCACTTCTGCTTATGCCGTTCTCCGCTCCGTTGGGTTTATGCTTCCACATCCAAGAACACTCAGGAGGCGCTTTTCAACTGTGTTGACTGGGGTCGGTCTGTGTCAGAGTCTGGTGGAAATGATGCGCTTGAGAACATTAGCACTTGAAGAACATGAGAAAAGAGTGACACTCTCCTTGGATGGAATGACTGTGACCAAAGCCCTGACCTACAGTCATCATCGTGACGAGCTGGTCGGCTTTGTCAACTGCGGCGAGCATCACCAGAGTGACGAAATCGCTGACCAAGCAATTTTGGTCATGATCAGGGGACTGACCCTGAAGTGGAAGCAGGTGTTGGGGTATTTTGTTGCCAAGCACAACCTGGCAACACCTACTTTGACAGCCATCATTTCCGAAATCGTCAGAGCCGTCACAGGGATTGGTTTGTATGTTGATGCCATTGTGATGGACCAAGAATCCTGCCAATGGAAATGGATGAAAGACATGGGTGTGTGTGTGGAACGACCGTATGTGTTTCATGGCACTACACAGTCCTTTGTCATGCCAGATCCGCCACACCTCATCAAAAACTTGAGGAACAATTTCATGACGAAATACATCTCCTTCAGCTGGGATGGAGAAAGAATGATTGCAAAGTGGTGTCACCTCCAAGAACTCTTCTCCCTTGAAACATCTGGCGGGTCAATTCGCGCTGCTCCCAAGCTGAAGGAGTGTCACTTCACCCTGCCCAGAGGGAAAAAGATGAAAGTCATCTTGGCATGCCAGATATTTTCCCACTCAGTCGCTGCTGCCTTGAAATTGTATGTGTCAAAGTCGTTGATGTCCGAGGCTGCTCTTCGAACAGCATGCTTTGTGGAGACGGTGAACAGCATGTGGGATTTTGTCGACTCTCATTCCCTCTCCGCCCCAGTCGGGAAGAAGCCGGTCACAAGGAGTGATTTTGAGGGTGACCAGGTTCGATTTGCTTCCTTTTCCAACTTTGTGGAAAGCTGGTGTTTCACAAACCCAAAGAATGACAAACTGGCCAGCAACATTCCAAGTCACAAAGGGTGGCTCCTAGTGCTTTCGGCAATGAAGGGATTGAGCCAAAAGCTAATCATGGAGGAGGAGGTCTTGACACACTTGTGCCTGAGAAAGTGTAACCAGGATCACGTTGAGAACCTTCACAGTCAAATACGTGGCTACAATGGCTTCAACGACCACCCGACGTTGCCAGCATATGTCGATGCACTCCGTTGCCTGTCTTGTTCTTCTGCAACATCAGAGCTCTTGGACAAGACAATCAGTGCTGGTGCCAACTGCCAGCCTGATGGTGAGCATGGACACCATCCCATTGTCAACCCATGCACAGCAGACGTTGAATGTGATGCAGAGAATGCTGATCATGCAGACCCCATCGAAACCAACTCCTTCAGTTGTGAGAACAACTTGGTTTCCTCTTCCTTCACAGACTTGGAGATGGAACTGCCACCCGTCGAGTCAGACATTGTTCAGTACATTGCTGGTGCTGTCGTGAGGAAGTTCAAGCAGAAAAACGACTGTCCTCTCTGTGTGGAAAAGTTCACCATCAGTGCAAATGAGGCAACTGGAGAAACTCCCTCACTTGTGTCACTTGTGTCACTCAAAGAGTTTAAACTTGGATGCCTGGTTCGTGTCAGTGAGCCACTGCTGCAGGTTTTCAGATGCTTTGAACTTCACTTCAGAGTAGCTACATCAAAGGGATTGCCAAGAGCCAACCCAAGGCAAACTATTCTGAACAGCTTTGTCAAGTCACAAACAGATGATCTGAATTGTGAGTGTGAATGTTTGGCAAGCCTTATTGCTGCTTATTGCAACATCAGGATTTGCCACGAAGTGAAACTGTTCAATCAGCAACTGAAGTCAAAAGTCAGAGGTGCAGAACTGAACAAGGACAAGAAACTTAACATGTGAACATTTACAGACCTCTATTTCAGCTGGATTTAACTGTGAACATAACACACTGCTGTAGCTGATATTGTGATAAGGAACTGAACTTGTGAACAATTATGTAGTTCATCTGTGGATTTTAGATTTGATTGTGTATTACACACCTGTGAACACTCATGGGCCATTAATGCAACAGTGAATATTTTACTACATTTCTGTGGATGACGAGAAACTTAACGTGTGAAGACTAACTGTGTATTATAAACCGCTGTGGCTGACAAGACACTTGAGATGTGAACATTCCTGGAATGAGTGCTGTTGGAGCTGGATTAACTGTGAATTATACACCGCTGTGGCTGATCATTTTGGGAAGATGTCCAGGCATGTCTTTGTCAAGTCATGTGAGTACATTTTAAATCATGAATTTTACATGTGTGAATTCTGTATTATATTACTTTATTGTTGTTGTTTTTTATTCTGAGTTCTTCATTTTTATGTTGTTGTATACGACAGGCAAAAACTCTGAAGTGATGAACACTTGTAATTTCACAGAAAAAAATTGTGAAACTCAATCATTCTTACTTGTCATGTACGACTTCTGTCTCATGTGTGTGGCGCATGTTATAATCAAATGTCTAAAGGTACCATCTTTTAAATAATCCTCGCTGTTGACAATGACATTAAACCTGAAAAGATCGACTGATTGCTTGTGTAACAATACTAACATAAATTCAGAAGTAAGCACACACAAAATGATGACTCAACACATAACAAAGAGAAAAACTAATGGTATGAAGTGTAAGACACACACACACATCCTCCCCCTCAGTCCCAGTACACACACTAACTGACTAAGTGACAGGTCAATGTTTCTGAAGCAGTGACTGGGTGAAAATAATAGTGCGACGGCTAATGAAGAGTTTCACTTTTCAAAGAAGTAAGAATTTTTTTTTTGGGGTATGACTATGAGTATCATGCAATAGTTTTCTACCCATGCATCGGCAATTCCCCCCCCCCCCCCCACCCCTGTCCCCTCCCCCCTCTCTTCTCTCTCTCTCTCCTTTTACACACACATACGTAAACAGTCTGTCAGGTTACAAACGTAAACAGAGGCAAGCCATGTGAGAGCAGCGCACTGCGTGTGTGTATCGCTCGCCGCGACATCGAATCTCAGCATTAACAAGATGGCGGCCAGCCGAGCCAACCAGCACGCGTTTTTCGATCGCGCTAAGAGGGCTTGTCCCTTCTGTTGTTTTAGTGTTCTGTGTGCAAGTCCGTCCAGCATTCTTTCCCTGAGTCTACCTGGTGCTCTCTTTCCCTCTAGCTTTCCCGTTGTGACCAGGTGCTCCAAATCCCCCTTCCTCATAAAATGGCCTATAAATGTTGCCTGTCTTTTCCTAATCTTTCTTATGAGTGATCTACTTGTGTCTGCCTCCATCAAGACTGTCTCGTTTGTTTTCTTTGCTGTCCATGGAACTCTCAACATTCTTCTGAGAAACCACATCTCAGCTGCCTCAATCTTGCTCTGGCTTTGCTTGCTGACTGTCCACGCCTCGCATCCGTACAACAGTATTGGTTCTATATAACATTCAAGGACTCTCTTTCTGATGTTAATTGATAGGCATTTGTTGGTAAGAATGCTTGTCATCTTCTTGAATGCTGTTTTGGCTTGGCCGATTCTGCCAGCCCCTTAGCTTGATGAAATGACTATCGAGTGGCGTCGGGAGCTTGGGAGGTGATTGTCCGGAGAGTGGCGAGACATTGATGCTCTGGGTCCCGTCCGCGCCCTTTTGGTGTTAACTGTTAACTTGTTAACGTATTATTTCTATGGTCAGGTGTTATATCTATATTGTTTGGCTTCTGACACTAACAGGTACAATAGTGTTAGCTCTATGGTCAGGTGTGATATCCATGTCGTTTGGTTTCTGACACTAACAGGTACAATAGTGTTAGCTCTATGGTCAGGTGTGATATCTATATTGTTTGGTTTCTGACACTAACAGGTACAATAGTGTTATCTCTATGGTCAGGTGTGATATCTATATTGTTTGGTTTCTGACACTAACAGGTACAATAGTGTTAGCTCTATGGTCAGGTGTGATATCTATATTGTTTGGCTTCAAACACTAACAGGCACAATAGTGTTATCTCTATGGTCAGGTGTGATATCTATATTGTTTGGCTTCTGACACTAACAGGCACAATAGTGTTATCTCTATGGTCAGGTGTGATATCTATATTGTTTGGCTTCTGACACTAACAGGTACAATAGTGTTAGCTCTATGGTCAGGTGTGATATCCATATTGTTTGGTTTCTAACACTAATAGGTACAATAGTGTTATCTCTATGGTCAGGTGTGATATCTATATTGTTTGGCTTCTGACACTAACAGGTACAATAGTGTTAGCTCTATGGTCAGCTGTGATATCTATATTGTTTGGTTTCTGACACTAACAGGTACAATAGTGTTAGCTCTATGGTCAGCTGTGATATCTATATTGTTTGGTTTCTGACACTAACAGGAACAATAGTGTTATCTCTATGGTCAGGTGTGATATCTATATTGTTTGGCTTCTGACACTAACAGGTACAATAGTGTTAGCTCTATGGTCAGGTGTGATATCCATATTGTTTGGCTTCTAACACTAATAGGTACAATAGTGTTATCTCTATGGTCAGGTGTGATATCCATATTGTTTGGCTTCTAACGCTAATAGGTACAATAGTGTTATCTCTATGGTCAGGTGTGATATCTATATTGTTTGGCTTCTAACACTAACAGGTACAATAGTGTTACCTGTGTGGTCAGGTGTGATATCTATATTGTTTGGTTTCTAACACTAACAGGTACAATAGTGTTAGCTCTATGGTCAGCTGTGATATCTATATTGTTTGGTTTCTAACACTAACAGGTACAATAGTATTAGCTCTATGGTCAGGTGTGATATCTATATTGTTTGGCTTCTGACACTAACAAGTACAATAGTGTTAGCTCTATGGTCAGGTGTGATATCTATATTGTTTGGCTTCTGACACTAACAAGTACAATAGTGTTAGCTCTATGGTCAGGTGTGATATCTATATTGTTTGGCTTCTGACACTAACAAGTACAATAGTGTTAGCTCTATGGTCAGGTGTGATATCCATATTGTTTGGCTTCTAGCACTAACAGATACAATAGTGTTAGCTCTATGGTCAGGTGTGATATCCATATTGTTTGACTTCTAACTCTAACAGGTACAATAGTGTTAGCTCTGTGGTCAGGTGTGATATCCATGTCGTTTGGCTTCAAACACTAACAGACCTGTAAAATAGTGTTAGCTCTATGGTCAGCCGTGATATCCATATTGTTTGGCTTCTAACTCTAACAGGCACAATAGTGTTACCTTTGTGACATCCATGCTGTTTGACCTTTTCTCTAAATTCTGCGCGTACACAACGCGCACGGGTCGATCTGAAAATGACTGTCACCTTTTCAAACACGAAGTTACTTTTTTTTTTTTCTTTTACAAAGATGGGAATGCTGGAGGGCAGGGGCAGGGTGTGTGTGTGTGTGTGTCTGTGTGTGTGTGTGAGGGGAGGGGGAGGCGGTGGGAGGGGGAAGGAAGGAGGGAGCGGGGGGGAAGGCTTCAGGCGCTACGGCGCTCATCTAACCACCAGTGATATGCTCTTTAATATCAACTAATAGTCAGCCCTATGAGGCGATCATGGCTTTTCTCGCGTTCATCCTGCACCCGTTCCGTTGACAAGCGCCGCGTCTCGGCCCCCGTGGAGCCTTGACGAGGGCCATTTAAAAGTGACGGGAGGGTGCAGGGTGGAGGTGGGGGTGGGGGGTAACCAACAAGGCTTGGAGGGGTAGGGAAGGTGAGGGTGGGGGTGGGGTGGGGGCCAGTGGGTACACGACTCACATCAGCCTCGCTCGCATCCCTGCCTCTGAAAAGTCCGCTCAGGCCGCTCGCTACAGAGGAAGGAGAGAAGCGAGGCAAGGCACACAGGATCTAAACGGCTTTTTATGAGCGGTCGACATAAAGCGAAAGGGGGGCCCCCCCCAAAAGCCCACAGCCTGTCTTCAGCGCAGGGAAAGTGGAACTAAGTGGGGGACGCCTGCTTTCCCCGACCCGTCGCGTCCACATGGCCTTTTTAGGGGAGGGGGGGTGGGGGAGAAGGGAAGGGGGGTATATATGGAGAGTCCCTAGTGTGATCTACAGGGCATGTACCCGCTTCTTTTCGAAGGCTTCAGACCATGCACATTGACCATTGGAGCAAGAGAAAGGAGAAGGGGAAAGGAAGGTGGTGGGGAGAGAGACAGACAGACAGACAGACAGAGAAACAGAGAGAGACAGAGAAAGAGAGACAGACAGACAGAGAAACAGAGAGAGAGAGAGAGAGAAACAGAGAGAGAGAGAGACAGAGACAGAAAAACGAGAGAGAAAGAGAGACAGACAGACAGAAAGAGAAACACAGAGAGAGAAAGAGAAACAGAGAGAGAGAGAGAGACAGAAAGAGAAAGAGAGACAGACAGACAGAGAAACAGAGAGAGACAGAGACAGACAGACAGAGAGACAGAAGAGAAACAGAGAGAGACAGAGAAAGAGAGAGAGAGACAGAAAGAGAAACAGAGAGAGACAGACAGACAGAAAGAGAAACAGAGAGAGAGAGAGAAAGAGACAGAGACAGAAAGAGAAACAGAAAGAGAAATAGAGACAGACAGACAGACAGAAAGAGAAAGAGAAACACACAGAGAGAAAGAGAGAGATAGAGAGAGAAAGAGAAAGAGAGAGAGAGAGGATTGGCCGTAGGAGGGGGGAGAACTCTGCGCTCTAGGAAAGGTTAGGGGGAGGGGGAAGGGGGAAAAATTTCAATGTTTCTGATTTTGTATCGTTTTGAATCGATGACGCTTGACGTGCCAGTGAAAACGGAGGAACCAGTTTCAAAAACGGAATTTATTCTTCATCATCGTCATATGCCCTGCCGCATGGCATTGGCGATCATGGCCCTCCATACGAATCTATCTATCCTTTGTTGCCGCAAGCACGTCTTCCACCCTCTCTGTCCTCAGTCACCCTGCCAGTCCGTCCAATATTTTCTTCCTGGGTCTACCTGGTGTTCTCTTTCCCTCCAGCTTTCCTGTTGTGACCAGGTGCTCTAATTCCCCTTTCCTCATAAAATGGTCTACAAATGTTGCTTGTCTCTTTTCCTAATCTTCTTTATCAATGGTCTTCTTGTGTCTGCCTCCTTCAAGAATGTCTCGTTTGTTTTATTTGCTGTCCTTGGAACTCTCAACATTCTTCTTAGAAACCACATTTCGGCTGCCTCAATCTTGTTCTGGCTTTCATTATCTGTATTTATAACCTGTAACCTACTCATGCCTCAATACTCCCGAGATGCAGAGACAGAGAGACAGAAACAGAGAGAGAGACAGAGAGGGAAAGACAGATAGAGACAGAGAGAGACAGAGAGAGACAGAGAGACTGATAGAGACAGAGACAGAGAGACTGACAGAGACAGAGACAGAGAGACACATACAGAGAGACAGATACAGAGTGACAGATAGAGACAGACAGACAGCACAAAGAGACAGAGACAGATACAGAGAGACAAACACAGACAGCACAAAGAGACAGAGACAGATACAGAGAGACAGAGACAGAGAGACAGACAGAGACAGAGAGAGACAGACAGACAGATAGACAGAGACAGAGACAAAGAGATAGAAACAGAGAGAGACAGAGAGAGACAGAGACAAAGAGACAGAGACAGAGATAGAAACAGAGAGAGACAGAGACATTTAGACAGAGAGAGAGACAGAGACAGGCTGACAGAGACAGACACAGAGACAGAGAGAGAGAAAGACAGACAGACAGGCAGGCAGACAGGCAGACAAAGAGACAGAGACAGAGAGACAGATACAGAGAGACAGAAACAGAGATAAGACACAGAGAGAGAGAAAGAGATGGAGACAGACAGGCAGGCAGACACAGAGACAGAGACAGAGAGACAGAAACAGAGATAAGACACACAGAGAGACAGAGACAGACAGAGACAAAGACAGAGACAGAGAGAAAGAGGAGGCAAACACTTCAGTTAACACGTCAAAGAGCAGGGTGAACAGGAAATGAAACAGCAAGAAAAGAAAAATACAGAAAAGTTGTTTTCCAAAGCCAACCTATTTGATCCGCGGCTTTTATAGCAGATGAAACAGTCAAGAGAGAGACACAGAGAGAGAGAGAGATAGAGTCAGAGAGAGAGACAGAGACAGACAGATAGACAGACAGACAGACGGAGATAGACAGAGATAATATAGACAGAGAAAGAGACAGAGAGAGACAAAGACAGAGAGAGAGAGACAGTGAGAAAGAGAGCGAGAGAGAGACAGAGAGAATAAGAAAGAGAAAGAGAGAAAAGAGAAAGAGAAAGAAAAAGCGAGAGAGAGAGAAAAAATGAGAGAAAGAAAGAGAGTGAGAATAAGAGAGAGAAAGAGAGAGAGAATGAGAGAGGGAGAGAACAAGAGAGAGAATGAGAGAGAGAGAATGAGAGAAGAGAGAATGAGAGAACGAAAGAGAGAGAGAGAGAAAAGAAGAGAGAGAGAGGGAGAGAATGAGAGATGGACAGAACGAGAAAGAGAGAGAGAGAGAGAGGGAGAGAGAGAGAGGGAGAGAGAGTGGGAGAGAGTGGGAGAGGGAGAGAGAGGGGGAGAGAGGGTAAGGAGACAGGTCCTTCAGTAAAATGCCAATTGTAAGACGAACGAGTTGAGAACAGGGAACGAAAAATCAAGTAAAAACAAAATTAACAGAAGCAGGCGTAAAGAGGCTGAAGAAAAAAATTTTAAAAAGCCCAAACCCGTTTGATCATGAATTGTGCAACAGTAACGACTTTGACAGCAGATGGAAAAGACAAGAGAGATGGGGTCTATAGAGTTTGAACACCAAGCAGGGAGAGCCAGTGAACCGCTTGGCCCACTTCCATAGAGCTACCAGCCCTTGACAACCTTCTCTTCCACTACACAACCCCCCCCCCCTCCCCACCTTGCAGGTGAGACAGAGACAGAGAGGGGAAGAGGAAGGAGAGGGGAAGGGGAGAGGAAGGGAAGAGGGAGTGAGATTGCTAGCAATAACAGCCAGTCGATTGCCTTTTGCACAATCCTCGAAAACGAAAGTGCCTTTTCCACGCTCGGCTGGGCGGGGATTAAGAGATGCAGACTTGCATGACAGAAGCGCTTAAAGTATCTGATCAAAAGATACCATAGGGTTGCTGATAATGTGGTCCCCATTGCTACTTCTCTTTCTGGTTTGTTTCCTGTTGGTGCGGGTTTCAAAGATTAAAGACGTTTTCGTTTAGAAAATTACGTTTTATTGAAATGCTTCCTTTGAGAAAAGGTGGAAAGATTTATTCGAGGCAATTTGCGAGGTGAAATGATGTAATGTGATGTGATGTGACGTGATGTGATGTTTGTGTGTGTGTGTGTGTGTGTGTGTGTGTGTGTGTGTTTGTGTTTGTGTTTGTGTGTGTGTGTGTGTGTGTGTTTGTGTGTGTGTTTGTGTGTGTGTTTTGTGTGTGTTTGTGTGTGTGTGTATTTGTGTGTGTGTGTTTGTGTGTGTGAGTGTGTGCGTGTCTAGTTTCATGTGTGTGTGTGTGTATTTGTGTGTGTGTGTGTGTGTGTATGTGTATGCGTGTGTGTTTGTGTGTGCGTGCGCGCGTGTGTGTGTATTAAGTTTCAGGGTATCCCAGGGAATCTCAGAAGAATGTTGAGAGTACCATGGACAGCAAAGAAAACTAACGAGACAGTCTTGATGGATGTATATATATATATATGTGTATATGTGTGTGTGCGTGCGTGTGAGTGTGTTTGTGTGTGTGTGTGTGTGCGCGCGCGCGCACGCGTCTGTGTGTGTGAGTGTGTGTGTGTGTGTATGTATGTGTGTGTGCGCATGCGTCTGTGTGTATGTGTGTGTGTGTGTGTGCGCGCGCGTGCACGCGCTTGTGTGTGTTTAGTTTCGTGTGTGTCCGTGTGAATACAGAGAAGTATACCAGCAATATTTTCTGGACTATCTGTTCATTTTCCCATTATCAGTATCTTCCCCTTTCCCCATTCTAGTGTAAAGTGGCAATTGCTTAGCAACCAACATGACACTGACGTATCGGGAACCAACATGACACTGACGTATCGGGAACCAACATGACACTGACGTATCGGGAACCAATATGACACTGACATATCGGGAACCAACATGACACTGACGTATCGGGAACCAACATGACACTGACGTATCGGGAACCCACATGACACTGACGTATCGGGAACCAATATGACACTGACATATCGGGAACCAACATGACACTGACGTATCGGGAACCAACATGACACTGACGTATCGGAACTAATATGACACTGACGTATCGGGAACTAATATGACACTGACGTATCGGGAACTAATATGACACTGACGTATCGGGAACTAATATGACACTGACGTATCGGGAACCAACATGACACTGACGCATCGGGAACTAATATGACACTGACGTATCAGGATTCAACATGACACTGACGTATCGGGAACTAATATGACACTGACGTATCGGGAACCAACATGACACTGACGTATCGGGAACCAACATGACACTGACGTATCGGGAACCAACATGACACTGACGTATCGGGAACCAACATGACACTGACGTATCGGGAACCAACATGACACTGACGTATCGGGAACCAACATGACACTGACGTATCGGGAACCAACATGACACTGACGTATCGGGAACCAACATGACACTGACGTATCGGGAACCAACATGACACTGACGTATCGGTAACCAACATGACACTGGAGAATCGGGAACCAACATGACACTGACGTATCGGGAACCAACATGACACTGACATATCGGGAATCAACAAAAGATTCTCTACACCCTGTCTGTTCCAGGCCAGATTGTTCAGGGTATCCCAGGGTATCTCAGAAGAATGTTGAGAGTACCATGGACAGCAAAGAAAACAAACGAGACAGTCTTGATGGAGGCAGACACAAGTAGATCACTCATAAGGAAGATTAGGAAAAGACAAGCAACATTTATAGGCCATTTTATGAGGAAGGGGGATTTGGAGCACCTGGTCACAACGGGAAAGCTGGAGGGAAAGAGAGCACCAGGTAGACCCAGGGAGAAAATGCTGGACGGACTCGCAGAGTGGCTGAGGATGAGGAGGGTGGGGAGATGCTGGGGGCAACGAGAGATAGAGATGGTTGGAAGTCCATGGTCGCCAACGCCATGCGGCAGGGCACCTGATGATGATGATGATGATGATGATCCCAGGCATGGCTCAGGGTCTTCAGGTCTCCTGTTGTCCATCCCAAGATGTTTCAAGGTCTTCTTCTCTTGCGTCTTCCTTCTGGTCTCACGTGAGGGGCAGTGTGAATGATGTGAACTTTTTTTTCTCCATTCAGATGATGTGTCCAATACATCTCCATGGTCTTCACATTATAGTGGTGTCCAATATTCTCTCGACTGCGAAGAACGAGTGACTGTAGGTTGGAGACGATACTGACCTGAAAGGGGGGAGATAACTTGCTATAGGAGCTGACACATGAGCCGTTTTGTCCATGTGGTTTAGGAGAACCGTTTGAACCTGTGTGCTCAGACCTTGTCAGTGTGGAACGTACGGTGTGCTACGCGATCCTTTTGAAACGGATATGAGATGAAGTCACAGCGATATTATGTCGCTGTTTCGCTGATCAGGCGTTGGAAGCAAAGATGAAGGAAGCGCATAATTGCCTTCTCCTGATAAAGTTTGGGATTTTTTTGTCATTTTTGCTTTGACTATTCCAAACAACATCATTAACCCTACACCCTATCCACCAACTGCAAAAGCTTAACCTTTCGACTCCTTCACCTTTCAAAGGGAATCAAAGGGTTAAGTTTTTGCTTTGCTGGCATAATTCAGAATGCAGGATGCTGGTGGACAGGTTGCGGGAGTCAATAGGTTGATGTGATACAACTCTATCAAACACTTCATCTCAGAATTAACCAGTTTAACGGCTTCACCAGAAGACGCCATTTGCAATACCTACGTTGGCTCAGTGCTAAGCGTTGATTGGCCGGAGAATGCTAGCCATCCTTTTGGAATAGAATTCAGGAAAAAGAAACAGAAGCTGGTGGATAGGGAGAGGGAGTCAAAGGTCACGTTTTTGTTTTGTTAACATGGTTCGCAATGTAGGATACTGGTGGACGGGGTGCGGGAGTCAAAGGGTCACATTTTTGCTTTGTTAACATGACTGAAACCTTGACACAGGTTAATGAGTTCAGATGCCTGGGAGCGGTCATTTCATCAGACAGCAGGTGCGCATCGGAGATAGCCGGCAGAATCGGCCAAGAAAAAACAGCATTCAAAAAGATGACAAGCATTCTTGCCAACAGATGCCTATCAATTAACATCAGGAAGAGAGTCCTTGAATGTTATATAGAACCAATACTGTTGTACGGATGCGAGGCGTGGACAGTCAGCAAGCAAAGCCAGAGCAAGATTGAGGCTGCCGAGATGTGGTTTCTCAGAAGAATGTTGAGAGTTCCATGGACAGCAAAGAAAACAAACGAGACAGTCTTGATGGAGGCAGACACAAGTAGATCACTCATAAGGAAGATTAGGAAAAGACAAGCAACATTTATAGGCCATTTTATGAGGAAGGGGGATTTGGAGTACCTGGTCCCAACGGGAAAGCTAGAGGGAAAGAGAGCACCAGGTAGACCCAGGGAGAGAATGCTGGACGGACTTGCAGAGTGGCTGGGGACGAGGGGGGTGGGAGAGATGCTAGGGGCAACGAGAGATAGAGACAGATGGAAGTCCATGATCGCCAACGCCATGCGGCAGGGCACCTGATGATGATGATGAACATGGTTGGCAATGCAAGATGCTGGTGGATAGGGTGAGGGAGTCAAAGGGTTGAGCACCATCCTGACACCTCAGGGGTCAGGGGTTCAGCCCTCAGACAGAAGGGTTTGATATTTGTCTGCAGGCCGGTTGGCTCTGCCGGTAGAGCCGTGGACTCAGGATCTGATGTCTCATGTTCAATCCTGGCCTGCAGCGTGTAGAAAGCTGGCCTGTGCGCTGCCCATCTTCCTGTTTCAATTAGTCTCGTGGTGTCAGCGTAGTGTTTCAAAGGTTCTCCCTCTCGCCTACTTCAAGTTCTTGCCTGAGAATAGGGTTTTGCGTAGGTTTAACCCCATTGACTCCCGCACCCTATCCAGCGACTGCAAAAACTTAACCCTTTGACTCCCTCACCCTATCTACCAGCTTCCTGCCGCAGGAAGCTGGTAGATAGGGTGAGGGAGTCAAAGGGTTATGTGTTTTTTTCATTCTTTTTTTTTTTTTTTTTTTTTTGGCTGGCTCGGTTGACAATGCTGGATGCTGGTGGACATGGTAGATGGAGTGAGGGAGTCAAAGGGTTAAGGTGGGGTTTTTTTTGGGGGGGGTATTTGTTTGTTTGTTTGTTTGTTTGTTTGTTTGTTTGTTTGTTTGTTTTTGCTGGCGTGGTTGACAATGCTGGATGCTGGTGGACATGGTAGATAGAGTGAGAGTCAAAGAGTTAAGTTTTTTGTTTTTGTTTGTTTGTTTGGGGGGGTTTTGTTTAGTTTTGTTTTGTTTTGTTTTGTTTTGTTTTGTTTTGTTTTGTTTTGTTTTGCTGGCGTGGTTGACAATGCTGGATGCTGGTGGACATGCTAGATAGAGTGAGGGAGTCAAAGGGTTAAGTTGTTTTTGTTTTATTGGGTTTTTTGGGGGGGTTTTTTTTTTTTTTTTTTGCTTTCGTGGTTGACAATGCTGGGTGCTGGTGAACATGGTGCGGGTGTCAAAGAGTTAAGGATTCTGTCTGATAATTGCCTGCAGATTTGGGCAGAGCGCATATGTTATTGTCTGCGTGTGTTTAATTCGTCTTGAACGAAGTCTACGCTCAGTCAGAGTCAAGGAGTTTTGGAATGTGGAGTTTGTTCAAGAAGGATTCATCGCATCAGGCAATTCCATATGCGCTCCACCTCGCAATTATCTGACAGACTCCTTGAGCCTGCGTAAAACCCTGTTCACTGGCAAGATCTGGACATGGGGAGGAGGGAGAGGAATCCATGAAACACTGAGCTGACTCCACCAGAATGATGGAAACATTAACCCTTTGACTCCTGCGCCATATCCATCAGCTGCAAGAACTTAACCCTTTGACTCCCTCATCCTAGGGTGAGGGAATCAAAGGGTTAAGTTTTTGCTTTGCTAGCATGGTTGACAATGCAGGATGATGATGGGCAGGGTGCGGGAGTCAAAGGGTTAAGTTTTTGCTTTGCTAGCATGGTTGACAATGCAGGATGCTTATGGGCAGGGTGCGGGAATCTAAGGGTTAAGTTGGGAGAGAGCAGGCCAGTTGTTAATGTTACCAGCTGGGATTGAACTCGAGATATCAAATCTTTGAGTCGAGGGTCGAGGAATTATCGTTATTCATTAAGTAGGCTACGTGAAATGAAATGAAATAAA
>JAPXFY010001736.1:25000-32940 GCA_030674185.1 Monoplex corrugatus | reverse complement strand
CTCCACGGGTTTCGAATGATAACCATGATAAGGGATGATATCAGATGAAGATGATGTCAGATCTGCAGACTTATCTCGCGCCGGGGCCTCTCCCTTGAGAACAATGAAACTTGTAAGTATTTTGTCAATAGAATTTAA
Source organism: Monoplex corrugatus (assembly GCA_030674185.1). Lineage (NCBI taxonomy): Eukaryota > Metazoa > Mollusca > Gastropoda > Littorinimorpha > Ranellidae > Monoplex > Monoplex corrugatus. The sequence goes on along the minus strand of JAPXFY010001736.1, from coordinate 32,802 downwards.
ATTTATCGAAACAAAACCACACACACACACACACACACACACACACACACACACCACACACACACAAAACACACACACACCCCACACACAAAACACCCCAAAAAGACATGCACAGAGACACACACACAACATGCAAAAGACACACACACACAGACACATACACACACACATACACCCCAAACACAAGCATACCACATACACATACACACCCCATGCTGTACATTTATAGATATACATACACACTGTACATTATGAATGGTGTAAAAGACTAATCAAACATGTCATGCTGTACATTTATAGATATACATACAGACTGTACATTATGAATGGTGTAAAAGACTAACCAAACATGTCATGCTGTACATTTATAGATATACATACACACTGTACATTATGAATGGTGTAAAAGACTAACCAAACATGTCATGCTGTACATTTATAGATAAACATACAGACTGTACATTATGAATGGTGTAAAAGACTAACCAAACATGTCATGCTGTACATTTATAGTTAAACAGACGTCACGTTACGAATAGTATTTCACCAATGTATGTCTTATTAAAGAAAAAAAGTCCAAAGAAGAAGTGAATATTAAGCACTTAAAAAGAAAGAAAGAGAGAGAGAGAGAGAGAGAGAGAGACACACACAGAGACAGAGAGAGAGACCGAGAGAGAGAATGAGAGAGAGAGAGACAGAGAGAGAGAGAGAGAAAATGTTCCATGTATATGCAAATCTGAGGTAAAAACAAAATAACAACAAAAAACAAACAAACAAACAGAAAACAAATTAAAAAATCGCTCCTGCTGCCTGTCCGTAACCTAACACTTTCATCCCTCACCCTATCCACCAGCTTCCTGCACTGACCACTCCACTGTTCGAATGATAACCATGATAACGATGATGATCATGATGAAGATGATGTCAGATCTGCAGACTTATCTCGCGCCAGGGCCTCTGCTTGAGAACAATGAAACTTGTAAGTATTTTGTCAATAGAACTTAATATCGAAACACACACACACACACACACACACACACACACACACACACACACACACACACACACACACACACACACACACACACACACACACACACACAGACATGCACAGAGACACACACACAGACATGCACAGACACACACACACAGACACATACACACACACATACACACAAACACAAGCATACACACATACACATACACACACACACACAAACAAACACATACACAAAGACACACACACCGACACACACACCGACACACACACACACACACACACACGCACGCACACACACACACACACACACACACACACAACACACAATGAAGTCCCTGTCAACGGCGTGGAAATGCAAGGAAACTGAACTCTGTGGCTCCACTATAACAATAGTTTCCCTTGCGCTTGTCATACCTAAAAAGGTTTAACAAAGATAATGCAAATTTTGATTATCATTTTGTAGAAATAAAACCACAAAAACCTCACATAGCATATGTGTCAAGGCATTTCAGTAATATTTAATCAACATTTTATAACTTAAACATTTTCCTTTCTTTAGATAATTTTCACATCACCTTTGTAATTTCTAATGAAAAGCCAGAGATTACTAATACTTTTAAAGCTGCTCTTTGAGATAACATACTGGCTTGAACAAGCTTATTATGTATGATTATGCAACGTGTTAGAGTCGCTGAACATAACTAAACCTGGTGTGAATACTGGGTTTAGTACTAAAATTATAGTACAAGTTGAATACTGGTTGAGAAGGGTGACAGATGAGAAAGGTAAAAGTGTTCTAAATATTTAATGCGTCAAATCTTAAGGTATGAACTTAGTTACCAAAAGATTTGAGAAAGGTTTGTTGTGAGAAGACTTAATGATGGTGGTTATTTTACAAATGAAATGATATTGAAAAAAAATGTATATGTGTGTGTGTGCACAGAGATGATGGATAGATGGATGGATAGATGAATAGGTGGACATTCACACGAGCACGCACACACACACACACACACATATATATATATATATATATATATATATATATATATATATATATATATATACAAGCAAGCAAGCGCATATGGGCTGGGATTTTTAATTGTCAGAATAAACATAAATGATGCTTCTAGCCAGCAGAATCCGCCAAGCCAAAACAGCATTCAAGAAGATGAAAAGCATTTCTTACCAACAAACGCCTTTCAATTAACATCAGGAAGAGAGTTCTTGAATGTTATGCAGAACCAATACTGTTATACGGTTGTGAGGTGTGGACAGTCAACAAGCAAAGCCAGAATGCGATTGAGGCAGCCGAGATGTGGTTTCTAAGAAGAATGTTAGAGTTCCATGGACAGCAAAGAAAACAAACGAGGCAGTCTTGATGGAGGCAGACACAACAAGATCATTCATAAGGAAGATTAGGAAAAGACAGGCAACATTTATAGACCATTTTATGAGGAAAGGGGAAATGAAGCACCTGGTCACAACGGGAAAGTTGGAGAGAAAAAGAACACCAGGTTGACCCAGGGAGAAGATACATGTACTAGACGGACTTGCAGAGTGGTTGGGGACAAAGAGGGCGGAAGAGATGCTTGAGGCAACAAGAGATAGAGACAGATAGAAGTCTATGATCGCCAACGCCATGCAGCAGGGCACCTGATGATGATGATGCTTCTACATACAGGAAAGGAAATTTGCATAATTTGAGTAGGGATGTCTGTGTTACTGGATCAATAAGGTGATGTATATGTGGTTTCTTTTTCTGTTTTTGTCTGTCTGTCTGTCTGTCTGTCAGTCTGTCTGTCTGTCTGTCTGTCTGTCTGTCTGTCTGTCTGGCTGGCTGGTTGGCTGGCTGGCTGGCTGGCTCTCTCTATCTCTCTCTCTTTATCTCTCTCTTTCTTTGTCTTTCTCTCCCATCTTGTCTCTCACTGCCTCTCTGTCTCTGTATATGTCTGTCTGTCTGTCTGTCTGTCTGTCTCTCTCTCTTTATGTCTCTCTTTGTTTGTCTTTGTCTCTCTTTGTCTCTGTCTCTCTTTGTCTGTCTCTGTATCTCTGTCTCTGTCTGTCTTTTTGTCTGTCTCTCTGTCTATATCCGTCTCTCTGTCTATGTCTCTGTCTCTTTGTCTCTGTGTCTGTCTCTCTCTCTTTCTGTTTGCATGTGGATATGTGTGTGTGTGCGTGTATGTGTGTTATGTATGTATGTGTGTGTATGTGTGTGTCTGCACGCGTGTGTATGCACGTATATATATATATATATATATATATATATATATATATATATATCAATATATATATATATATATATTACATATACCTATAATATACATACGCACACGCATACACGCACTTGCCCAAGAACATGCATAAATGGACAAGCACAATCACCTATACACATACACACCTGCGCGAAAGCACATACACATACATAGAGGAACCCGATATCGATACAGCTTTTGTGTCGAAATTTGTGATCTTTTAACAATAACAACAAATGTGTGTTCATACGTTAGTGTTGCATATGTCAGCATTACCATAAAACATGCAAACATAAACATCTATGCATACACATTCTTCATCATCATCGTCATCATCATCATCATCATCATCATCATCAAGTGCCCTGCCTCATGGCGTTGGCGATCATGCTGCGGTAATAGTAAACTTACGATGGAACCACGCCAATCGACTAAACTTAATTGTGACATAAAGACACCAGTCCACACGTAAAAGTCAGAACAAGAGAGGCAGCGGAAATGTGGTTTCTAGGAAGAATATTGAGTTCCCAGGACCACAAAGAAAACAAACGAGACAGTCTTGAAAGAGACAAACACAAAAAGAGCATAAATAAAATTGTTCCATGGACAGCCAATAAAACAAACGAGAGAGTCTTGAAAGAGGCCCTCCATATGCATCTATCCCTTGTCGCCGCAAGTACATCTTCCACCCTCTAACCTCAGCCATTCTGCAAGTTCGTCCAATATTTTTTTCCATGGGTCTACCTGGTGCTCTCTTTTCATTCAGCTTTCCTGTTTTACCAGGTGCTTCAATTTTCCTTTCCTCATAAAATGGCCAATAAATGTTGCCTGTCTTTTCCTAACCTTCCTTATGAATGATCTCCTTGTGTCTGCCTCCATCAAGACTGTCTCGTTAGTTTTCTTTGCTGTCCATGGAACTCTCAACATTCTTCTTAGAAATCACATCTGCGCTGCCTCAATCTTGTTCTGGCTTTGCTTGTTGACTGTCCATGCCTCACAACCATATAACATTATCGGTTCTATATAACATTCAAGAACGGTATACACATTACGTTGCTGAAAACCCCTGGGCAGGATGGTGGTGGTCCGTCGGTGTCGATGATGATGACTTACATGTGGAGGCGGACGGAGTCCAGTGAGGGGACGGCCAAGACGTCCGCAACGGGGGCAGGGAAACTGGCCTGGAGGTTTGGGTTCCGCTACTGCTGTATTCCTCTGTGCTGGGACCTCAGGCCCCTGGGTCATGGCATACACTTAACGTCACCGAAAACGCTTGGCAGGATAGCGGTGGTCCGTCGGTGTCGATGATGGTGACTTACGTGTGGAGGTGGACACATAGATGACTATGGAGTCCAATGTTACGGCCATGCACGGTGTCTGTGTGTCACAATTTCAGTTTCAGTTTCAGTTTCTCAAGATCACGTTTCCGCGCTCAGAATGAATTCCATATGCAGAAACGTCACAGGTGCCGTGTGATGGAGAAGATCCAGAATGATCACGGCACAAGCCTTAAGCCTGCACATACATGTAAACTCACGAACTGGCCAGGTCCTGAGGTCCTACGCAGATAGTTCCATAATCCTGGGGTCATAGGGGATTGAAGTGGCAGAGACGTCAATTTTCCTGCAGCCAGCACCACGAGGGCGGCGCCCATCCCCTCTCCCTCAATTCAAATTCATATTCATGTTTTTTACCAAGACTTCAGAAAGGGAAGAAGGCTGGTTTGTCTTCAAGGGGTGGGACCTAGGAACTCAACCTGTCTCTCCAATCTTTTATACCAAGGCATCCAGGCAATGCACTGCTCTTCACGATTTTCAACTGCCGTGGGATCTTTAGCGTGCGCAGCCAGAAGGCACACGGGTCCGACTCGTTTTTCGTCCCCTTCCGAAGGACTAGACGTTCAGTTCGATTTTCTGGACAAACTGAAGAAAAAAACCGAGGTCTCTACGGGGAGCGAACCCTGGAACCTCGTGTGTAGTTATTGGCAAGCGAGCGTCTGAAGCGGAGTCCAATGAGGGAAAGGCAAATGACGTCCACAATGGTGGCAGGGAAATGGGCCTGGAGGTTTGGGTGCCGCTACTGCTGTCTTCCTCTGTGCTCAGGGCCTTGGTGATGCTGTCACGTCGGTTTTCCTCGAATGACACTGATGCTTTGTGTGTCAGGGCACGCCAGTCATTCTGATCCTGTCCGCATTCCTCGACCTGCTTGACAAACTGAAAAACCCTTGGCAGGATACCACGTTTGTCAAGACTAACAAAAATGAACATGTCTTGTCTGGTAGAATTCAATACGCGTTCTGATTCTTTTTTTTGTGTGTTTTTTTTCTGGTTCTTGTTTGCTTGAACACAGGCAGTCACACTTGTTTTGGATAACAAAACTGAATAACATGTCAAGACTGACGAAAATGATTTTACTGTCCATCATTAGATAGACATACAGACAGTAGATTATAAAATAATCAAAAATGCCAAGATGTTCATTTATAGTGAGAAATACAGACGTCAATTTATAAATAGTATTTCACCATAGAATGTCTTTTGAAAAAAAAGGACAAGTGAAGGTCATGTGAAACATTTTAAAAGAAAAAAAGAAAAAAAAGCGAAAAATGTGCTCCCTGTATCTGTATGCACCTGAGGTTAAAAAAAAACAAACATACACTCTCGCAGCCTGTCCGTAACCTACAAAAACTTAACCCTTTCATCCCTCACCCTATCCACCAGCTTCCTGTACTGACCACTCCACTGTTCTAATGATAAACTTGATAACGATGATGATCATGATGAAGATGATGTCAGAACTGCAGACTTATCTCGCGCCAGGGCCTCTGCTTGAGAACAGTGAAACTTGTATTTTGTCAATAGAACTTAATATCGAAACACACACACACACACACACACACACACACACACACACACACACACACACATACACACACACACACACACACACACGCACACACACACAAAACACACACAAACACACACACACAAGCACACACACACACACACAAGAACAAAACACACAGACACGCATAGACACAAACACACACAGACGCACACACACATACACACAAACACAAGCATACACACATACACACACACAAACACACACATACACAAAGACAGACAGACACACACAGAAAGACACACACACACATACACAGACACACACACAGACACACACACAGACACACACACACACTCAGACACACACACATACATACACACACACACTCACACACACACACACAGAGACACACAGACACACAGACACACAAACACACAGAGACACGCACAGACACAAACACACACAGACGCATACACACATACACACAAACACAAGCATACACACATACACACACACAGACACACATACACACACACCACAGATACACACACACACACAAACACACACAGACACGCACAGACACAAACACACACAGACGCACACACACACATACACGTACACAAACACAAGCATACACACATACACACACACAAACACATACATACACAAAGACAGTCAGACACACACACAGACACACACACACGCACATACACACACAGACACACACACACAGACACACACACAGACACACACACACACAGACACACACACACACACACACACACTCAGACACACACACAGACACACATACATACAGACACACACACACTCAGAAGATACACATACATACAAACACACAAACACACAGACACACACACACAGACACACCAACACACACACACACACACACACACACACACACACACACACACACACACAGTCCCTGTCAACGGCGTGGAAATGCAAGGAAACTGAACTCTGTAAATCCACCATACCAGTAGTTTCCCTTGCTGTTGATATACCTAATAAAGATAAACAAAGATAATGCAAATTCTGATTATCTTTTTGTACAAATATAACCACAAGAATCGTACATAGTATTTGTGTCAAATGCTCTTTAGTCATGTTTAATTGAATTCATAAAATTTGAAAAATTTCCCTTTTTACATAATTTCCACATCACCATTGTAATTTCTAACGAAAAGGCAGAGATCATTAATAGTTTTAAAGCTGCATTGTGGCATAGAATAATGCTTTTATCTGATTTGTGATCTGTCGACTAGGGTTGCCAGTGCGTTGTGTACTAGAGCCGCTGAACGTAACTAAACCTGGTGTGTATACCGGGTTTAGTAATTACAGTATAAACTGAGTATTGGTTGAAAATGTAAAACTGTACTAAATATTTAATACGTAAGTTTAGTTTCCGAAAGATTTGGGAAAGGTTGGTTGTGAGAAGACTTAACGATGGTGGTTATTTTATAAATTAAATGTTATGGAAAAAATACACATACACACACCATAATCAGACACACATGCACACACGCACGCACGCACGCACATAAACACACACACGCCATGTTTATACAAACGCACACACACATATACACACATACAAACGGACGCACACACACACACACACAAATATTTACACTTACAAAACACACACACCCACACATACACACACATTTACACACACACAT
>JAPXFY010001736.1:0-5000 GCA_030674185.1 Monoplex corrugatus | reverse complement strand
GTAGGGATGTCTGTGTTATTGGATCAATAGGGGTGATGTGTTTATTTTTTCTCTGTATCCATCTCTGTCTCTGTTTCTGTCTGTCTGTCACTGTCTGTCTCTCTTCTCTCTCTCTTTGTCTCTCTCTGTCTCTCTGTCTCTCTGTCTTTTCTCTCTTTCTCTCTCTCTGTGTCTCTCTGTCTGTCTCTGTCTCTGTCTCTCTGTTCACTGTGTATCTCTCTGTCTCTGAGTGTCTGTCTCAGTCTATCTGTCTCTCTGTCTCTCTGTCTGTCTGTCTGTTCTCTCTCTTCTATTGTCTCTCTCTCTCTTGTCTCTCTCTGTCTCTCTCTCTGTCTCTCTGTGTTGTCTCTTTCTCTCTGTCTCTCTCTGTTTCTCTCTATGTGTCTCTCTCTCCGTCTCTGTCTCTGTCTCTCTAACTCTCTGTCTCGTCTCTGTCTGTCTGTCTCTCTCTACTCTCTCCTACTCTCTCCTCTCCAGCGCAAAAAAACAACACCAACACACAAAACAACACACACACACAAACAAACACACAAACACACACAAACAACACAACACACACACAACACACACACAAAACAACACACAACACACACCACAAACACACACAACAACACACACACAACACACAACACACACACACACACAACACACACACACAACCCAAACACACGCACACACACACGCACACACACACAACACACACACACACACACACACACACACCACCACACCACCTCCACACCAAATCCGACAACCACCCAAGCTAACAGTAGCCACCAGCACAACACACACGTCAGTCACACCAAAGTCCTGTTTATCGTCACAGCAAACTGATACCTGTCAGCACAACACACAGACCTATGATGTATGTGTAGGACACAGACACACGTGCTGTGACATGGGACTGTAGTCCCACCAGTTCATCACTGGTCACAATAATCCTCTTGTGATATGGGGCGGGATGTTTTTGTTCATTGTCCAGCCGGATGAACATCGTTGATGTTTCTACATACAGGAATGGGGATTTGAATAATTTGAGTAGGGATATCTGTGTTATTGGATCAGTAGGGTGATGTGTGATTTTCTTGTCTGTATCTGTCTCTGTCCTGTCTCTGTCTGTCTGTCCATCTGTCTGTCTCTCTGTGTCTCTCTCTTGTCTCTCTCTGTCTCTCTCTGTCTCTCTCTGTGTCTGTCTCTGTCTCTCTGTGTCTCTCTCTCTGTGTCTCTCTCTATCTCTGAGTGTCTGTCTCTGTCTCTCTGTCTCTCTGTCTCTGTCTCTGTCTGTCTGTCTCTCTCTCTCTCTGTCTCTCTCTCTTTGTCTCTCCCTGTCTGTCTCTCTGTCTGTCTGTCTCTATCTGTCTCTCTCTGTGTCTCTCTCTGTTTTTCTCTATGTTTCTCTCTCCATCTCTGTCTGTCTCTGTCTCTGTCTGTCTGTCTGTCTGCCTCTGTCTGTCTGTCTGTCTCTCTCTCTCTCCAGCGCAAAAACACGCACATCACACACACACACACACTCACACACACATACACACACACATTCACACACACACACACACACACACACACACACACACACACACACACACACACACACAACCACCAAAACCACCCCCACCCAAATCCGACAACCACCCAAGCTGACAGTAGCCACCAGCACAACACACACGTCAGTCACACCAAAGTCCTGTTTAACGTCACAGCAAGCTGATCCTGTCAGCACAACACACAGACCTATGATGTATGTGTAGGACACAGACACACGTGCTGTGACATGGGACTGTAGTCCCACCAGTTCATCAGTTGGTCACAATAATCCTCTTGTGATATGGGCGGGATGTTTTTGTCATTGTCCGGCCGGATAAACATCGTTGATGTTTCTACATACAGGAATGGAGATTTGAATAATTGGAGTAGGGATATCTGTGTTATTGGATCAGTAGGGTGATGTGTGATTTTCTTGTCTATTTTGCTTCCTCTCTCTTTCTCTTTACTCTTCGTATCCTCTCTTCTCTCTATCTCTTTTCTCTGTCTCTCTGTTATCTCTGTCTTCTTTCGTCTGTCTGTCTCTGTCTGTCGTCTGTCTCTCTCTCTCTGTTTCTTTCTCTCTCTCTGTCACTCTCTGTGATCTCTGTCTCTCTGTGTGTCTGTTTCTGTCTCTGTCTCTCTGTCCTCTCTATCTCTGTCTCTCTGTCTTTTCTGTCTGTCTGTCTGTCTTGTCTCTCTCTCTATCTCTTTTCTCTCTCCAGCAAAGCACGCAATCGCACACACAGAGACACAGACACATCGCAGACACAAAACACCAAGGCACACCACATATACCACACACACACACCAACACACACACACAACACACACACACACACACACACACACACACACACTAGTCAACACACACACACCACACACAACACACACACACACACAACACACACACACACACTTTATGTATATAATCACACACACCACACACACACACACACACACACACACACACACACACACACACACACACATTCACACTTGTATGTATATAATCAACACACACCACACACACACACACAACCCACACACACACACACACACACACACAACATTCACACTTGTATGTATATAATCATACACACCAACACATACACAACCACCAAACACACACAACATACACAAAACACAAACACCACACTCACACAACACACACACACACAAAACACACACACACACACACACACACACACACACACACACAACAACACCACACAACACACAAACACACACACACACTCACACACACAAACACACACACACACACACAAACACACACACACACACACACACACACACACACACACACAACACACACACACACACACCACCCCCACCCAAATCCGACAACCACCCAAGCTAACAGTAGCCACCAGCACAACACACACGTCAGTCACACCAAAGTCCTGTTTATCGTCACAGCAAGCTGAGCCTGTCAGCACAACACACAGACCTATGATGTATGTGTAGGACACAGACACACGTGCTATGACATGGGACTGTAGTCCCACCAGTTCATCAGCTGGTCACAATAATCCTCTTGTGATATGGGGCGGGATGTTTTTTTTTTATTGTCCGGATAAACATCGTTGATGCTTCTACATACAGGAAAGGGATTTTGAATAATTTGAGTAGGGATATCTGTGTTATTGGATCAATAGGGTGGTGTGTGATTTTCTTGTCTGTCTCTGTCTTTGTTTCTGTCTATGTCTGTCTGTCTCTCTGTCTCTCTCTGTCTCTGTCTGTCTCTCCTCTGTATCTTTGTCTGCCTGTCTGTCTCTGTCTCTCTTCTTCTCTGTCTGTCTCCCTCTCTGTCTCTTTCTCTCTGTAGTCTCTGTCTCTCCTCTCTGTCTCTCTCTGTGTCTGTTTCTGTCTCTCTCTGTCTCTCTCTGTCTCTCTCTCTCTGTCTATCTGTCTCTGTCTAATCTGTCTCTGTCTCTCTGTCTCTGTCTGGACTCTCTCTCTCTCTCCAGCACAAAAACACACATCAAAACACACAGACACAGACACACACATACACATACACACAAAACACACACAAACGCAAACAAACACACACATACACACAAACAAACAAACACACACACACATTGAAGGCATTTGTTGAAAGAATGCTTGTCATCATTTTGAATGCTGTTTTGGCTTGGCCGATTCTGCCAGCTATTTCCCGAGCATACATATAAAACTGAGGACACAATACATATAAAACCAGGCCGCAATTATCTAAAGTTGCTTCTGCACATCACAATTCCTTAGAGCCATAAACGCCCTTAATACACATACCCAGTTATCAATCCTAAGAGAAAGTATATAAGGCCTTTTAGAACACATACATGAGTACATGCCATACATGCCAAGCCAAAACAGCATTCAAGAAGATGACAGGCATTCTTACCAACAAAATGCCTATCAATTAACATCAGAAAGAGAATCCTTGAATGTTACATAGAACCAATACTGTTGTACGGATGCGAGCGTGGACAGTCAGCAAGCAAAGCCAGAACAAGATTGAGGCAGCCGAGATGTGGTTTCTAAGAAGAATGTTAAGAGTTCCATGGACAGCAAACAAAACAAACGAGACAGTCTTGATGGAGGCAGACACAAGTAGATCACTCATAAGGAAGATTAGGAAAAGACAAGCAACATTTATAGGCCATTTTATGAGGAAGGGGATTTGGAGCACCTGGTCACAACGGGAAAGCAGGAGGGAAAGAGAGCACCAGGTAGACCCAGGGAGAGAATGCTGACGGACTTGCAGAGTGGCTGGGGACGAGGAGGTGGGGGAGATGCTGGGGGCAACAAGAGATAGAGATGGTTGGAAGTCCATGGTCGCCAACGCCATGCGGCAGGGCACCTGATGATGTTGATGATAACATGTGAATGGACCACCGAGACAGAAAATGATAGGAAGAAATGACAGAAAACAAATGAACAAGGCAGAAACAAGGAGAGTGACAGAAAAGAGGAAATTTCTAGTACAAAATTTCCAGAAGATGGGGATACTATTTACTGTGAATGACCCCCTGGCATTCCACAGGGGAGTTCAGTCTGTGAAACGTGTTGATAAACAAGTCCTGGTATTGATTTGAGGAAGATATTGACCATCAATGAATAATGACTGGATTGGAACCACTGGTCACTGAACTGGAACAGTGCTAGCTGACAAAGTGTTTGCATCCTTTGTGTGTGCTGGACACTATGTTATCCATATCCTTTGTTGGGTGTTGGATGCTATGTTATCCATATCCTTTGTTGGGTGTTGGATGCTATGTTATCCATATCATTTGTTGGGTGCTGGAGCGCTTTTTTATCCATATCCTTTGTTGGGTGTTGGATGCTATGTTATCCATATCCTTTGTTGGGTGTTGGATGCTATGTTATCCATATCCTTTGTTGGGGTTGGATGCTATGTTATCCACATCTTTTGTTGGGTGTTGGATGCTATGTTATCCATATCCTTTGTT
>JAPXFY010001735.1:30000-32958 GCA_030674185.1 Monoplex corrugatus | reverse complement strand
TGAGCTAAAAGTACATGTTTAGAAATTTTGCCGGGTAAGTCATGCACTAGTATAATGAGGAGAAGGGGAGCAATAACGGATCCCTGAGGGATACCCATTTGAAGAAGACAAACGTCCTGGGCCAAGGCACGCCATCTCCACCAGCCATCACCATTGATGACTACGAGCTTGAAACCATCCACCAATTCACATATCTTGGGTCCACCATCACCGCGAAGAGGATCGGAAAGGCAGCCACAACACTAGCCCGCCTCACACAAAGGGTGTGGACAAACCCCAAGCTGACCACGAAGACAAAGATGGCTGTATACAACGCCTGTGTCCTCAGCACCTTGCTGTATGGCAGCGAGGCGTGGACCACGCATGCTCATCAGGAGAAAAGGCTCAATACCTTCCACCTGAGAAGCCTACGGCGCATACTCGGCATTTCCTGGCAAGACAAGGTGACCAACACCGAAATCCTGACCCGCGCTGGCCTCCCAACCATGCATACCATGCTGAGACAGCGTCGGCTGCGCTGGTTGGGCCACGTTCGCCGCATGGAAGATGGTCGCATCCCAAAAGACATCCTTTATGGTGAGCTTGCCACAGGGCAGAGAAACATTGGCTGCCCACAGCTGAGATACAAAGACGTTTGCAAACGTGACATAAAGGCGCTGGAGATCAACACTGAGTCCTGGGAGGACCTCGCAGACGACCGCAACAGCTGGAGAACCACTCTCAAGAAACTGCTGCGGATTGGTGAGGACAAACTGTCAGCTGCTGCAGCAGAAAAGTGAGTTCGCAGAAAAGGGATGACAGCCAACAGACCAGCATCAGCATACACATGCGACTGCTGCGACAGAGACTGCCTCTCTCGCATTGGTCTCTACAGTCACAGGCGACGCTGCTTGGACCAAGCAGACAGCCCATCTAGACATTAGAACGGATGTACTTTGTCCATGGTCAGCCATGATCGAGGGAGGCCTACCTACCCATTTGAAGAAGTCGTTTTGTAAAATACACATTTTCAATCCTGGTTTGAAATACTTGGTTTTCTAAGAAGTCTTTGACATAATCGAAAATGTGACCTGTCAGCCCAATACTTTTCAATTTGAGTAATAATCGGGAGTGTCACACTTGGTCGTATGCTTTAGTGATATCAAAAAATGTAGCTAAAACACATTGACGTCTGGCAAATTGTTGTTTGATATTAGTGGTTAGTTTTGTAAGGAGTTCCACTGGTGATCTGCCTTTTCTAAATCCTGCCTGATTCACTGGTAATATTTTATTCTTTTCACAGTAGTGGATCAATGCACTACAGTGTGTGCGTGTATGTGTGTGTGTGTGCGCGTGCGTGCGTGCGTGCGTGCGTGTGTGTGTGTGTATGTGTGTGTGTGAGTGTGTGTGCTGTATGTGTGTGTGTGTGAATGCGTGTGTGTATGTATATGTGTGTATGTGTAAGTGTGTGTGGTCAACGTCAGAGGCATCTCCTTAAATTATGTGCGCGAATGCATTGATACGTGTACTTCATTTTCTTTCACTTTTTTCCTTTTGAAGTATTGCGTGTTTGTTTTGAAACGGCGACAGCCCTGATATGGCTCTACGCAGTCGGCTGGGCTTTACACAAAAATAACAATAACGAGACATCCCGTCTTCTGTGAGGGCTGAACTGTCATGTTGCGAGGAGGTTACATCGAGACGTCATTAGAAAAATAAGTCTTCAGTTCTCTCTCTCTCTCTCTCTCTCTCTCTCTCTCTCTCTCTCTCTCTCTCTCTCTCTCTCTCTCTCTTACTCTCTCTTTCTCTCACACACACACACACACACTCAAACTCTCTGTCTCTCTCTCTCTCTCTGTCCCACTACTACCAGCACTAATTAAGCGGCTCGACTTGCGTGGATGTAAACGACATTGAAAAGTAAATAATTGATGGTTGCCATGTAGCTGTGGAGGCAGGCAGTACAGACTTCACTCCATACCACAGACCCCAGACGTGGCACTGGACTGAAGGTCAACCATTGATGTTCAACGATCCTAAACCTGCAGCGGGATTTGGCCAGCAAGTAGACTGAATTACGCTCGGATGGCAAGCATTCGGTAAAGCAAGCGCCATCTTTAGAAATAAAGATATTATGCCGATTGTATTCAAACGCTGAGTGTACGATGCATGCATAACGTTGACTGTGACATATGGAGCCGAAACATGGAACCTGACGAAACCCTCAGCTCCTAAAACTGCCAACCATGCAAAGGGCCCACGAACGGATCATGATGGGAATCACATGGAAGGACCAGGAAAACGGCGGCGTGGGTTAGAGGAAAAACGAAGGTCCTAGACATAATAGATACAGTTTGTGAACGAAAGTGGAACTGGGCTGGTCATGTCATTAGGAGATCTGACAACAGATGGACCACCAAAATGACGCACTGAATCCCTCGAAGAAGAAGAAGAAGAAAGAAGAAGAAGAAGAAGAAGAATGCGAAGAAGAAGAAAAGAAGAAGAAGAAAAGAAGAAGAAGAAGAAGAAAAAGAAGAAGAAGAAGAAGAAAAGAAGAAGAAGAAGAAAAAGAAGAAGAAGAAGAAAGAAGAAAAAAGAAGAAGAAGAAAAGAGAAGAAGAAGAAGAAGAAGAAGAAGAAGAAGAAGAAGAAGAAGAAGAAGAAGAAGAAGAAGAAGAAGAAGAAGAAGAAGAAGAAGAAGAAGAAGAAAAAGAAGAAGAAGAAGAAAGAAGAAGAAGAAGAAGAAGAAGAAGAAGAAGAAGAAGAAGAAGAAGAAGAAGAAGAAGAAGAAGAAAGAAGAAGAAGAAGAAGAAGAAGAAGAAGAAGAAGAAGAAGAAGAAGAAGAAGAAGAAGAAAAGAAGAAGAAGAAGAAGAAGAAGAAGAAGAAGAAGAAGAAGAAGAAGAAGAAGAAGAAGAAGAAGAAAGAAGAAGAAGAAGAAGAAAGAAAGAAGAAGAAGAAGAAGAAGAAGAAGAAGAAGAA
>JAPXFY010001735.1:0-20000 GCA_030674185.1 Monoplex corrugatus | reverse complement strand
CCTCTCAGAAGACACGACAAAGGCTCTTGTCTGTGCATTTGTTCTATCCCGTCTCGATTACTGTAATGCTCTTTTTTCTGGTTCCCCCTCTCATCTCATTAACAAACTTCAGAAAGTTCAAAATCATGCTGCCCGTCTCATCTTCCGCTCTTCAAAATTTAACCATGTTACGCCATTGCTCTGTTCTCTCCACTGGCTCCCTGTTCAGCAAAGAATATCCTACAAGATTGCCTGCCTCTGCTTCAAATCTATTGAGTCTTCCTGTCCTGAGTATCTCACCCATCTGTTACATCTCTACACGCCATCTCGAGCTTTGCGGTCCTCATCTGATACCCGTCTCTATAGTATCCCCATAGTCCGCACTAAAAGGTTTGGGCAGCGTTCTTTTTCCTATCAAGCTCCAACCATCTGGAATCAGTTACCTCGCTCTCTTAGATACTCACCCTCTCTGTCCACATTCAAACGCTCCCTCAAAACTCACCTGTTTCCCAAAACTGGTAATCTCTGCCCCTTCCCCCCATGTAATGTAATGGTGACATTATAGTGTCTTAGTGTCAATGTGTCATTGTATTTGCATGTCATGCTGTGTGTGTGTTTGTGTGTGTGTGTGTGTGTTTGTGTGTGTGTGGGTGCTTCTGTGGCGTGTGTGTGTGTGCTTGTGATTCTGGTTATATGTTTTGCCATTGTAAACGCCTAGGGCATTAATTTGATTAGGCGTACTAAATGTTCATAATAATAATAATAATAATAATAATAACCTGGACGGAGTGGTTAACACCAGGGGCATGTCCTTAGATTATGTGCACGAATGCATTGATATGTGCACTTAATTTTCTTTTCCTTTTTTTTTTCCTGTTGAAGTATTGTGTATGTTTTTGAAACGGTTATGGCCCTGATATGGCTGTATGCAGTCGGCTGGGCTTTAAATAAAAATCACAGTTACACCACCTAGCGTCAACCCCACATATCCACGCAGTATATCTCCACTCAGTACAGTGTGCGTTTGTGTTGTATGTGTGTGTGAATATCTTTTCTCTCTCTGTGTGTGTGTGTGTGTGTGTGTGTGTACGTGTATGTGTGTGTGTGTGTATGTGTGTGTGCGTGTGTGTGTGTATGTGTGTGTGAATATCTTTCTCTCTCTTTGTGTGTGTGTGTGTGTGTGCGTGTATGTGTGTGTGTGTGTGTGTGCGTGTGTGTATGTATGTGTGTGTGAATATCTTTTCTGTGTGTGTGTGTGTGTGTGTACGTGTGTGTGTGTGTGTGCGTGTGTGTATGTATGTGTGTGTGAATATCTTTTCTCTCTCTTTGTGTGTGTGTGAGTGTGTGTGTGTGTTTGTGTGTGTGAGTGCGTGTGTGCATGCATACGCGTGTGTGTACGTGTGTGTGCGCGTGTGTGTGCATGCGTACGTGTGTGTGTGTTTCTCTCTCTCTCTTTCTCTCTCTCTCTCTCTCTGTCTCTCTTGTTTTTCTCTGTTTCTCTGTCTGTTTCTCTGTCTCTCTGTCTCTGTCTCTCTCTCTCTCTCTCTCTCTCTCTCTCTCTCTGTTAGTGAGTGAGGTCACACAGGTATGAACGTGTGTGTCAACGTGTATATGAAGGTACGTACGTATGAGTGCATCGGATAGGGAGGCAGAGAAACATCTTGCCGGAAGGTACAAATGACATCAGTGGCGCGAAAACCACAAGTAAAAAGAATAACTATAAAGACATAGAACTTATACTAACGGTTGTGAATAAATGAAGTCGTGGGCGGGGAAGAAAATCAATAACATTGTAAATGGGAAGGAAATGGGAATGTTTGCTTGGAGAAAAAAACAAACAAACGGGAGGAGGGGGTTGAGATAGAAAAGATTGGAGGGAGGGGGGGAGGGCAGGGGGGAGGGCAGGGGGAAGGGTTTTTGTTCTGCATGTTTTGGTCTGAAGCAGACGTAAGTGTCTAATCAAGTGTTGTGTTTGAAATATGGCCGGGAGAATGATTTGAGTGCACCAGTGTTGGTATTGGCGCCGTGTGGAGATAAAGGTCCCCAGTTTATTTATGGCCTGGTGTTCTCGCAGTTTGTGTTCTTTCTCTCTCTTTCTTTCTCTCTCTCTCTCTCTCTCTCTCTTTCTCTCTCTCTCCCTTCTTCCCCCCGCCCTCTCTCTTCAAATGTATTTCTTTGACAGATAATACCTATCTTATTTAAGGTATAAGTTATGTATGATGTGATGTAGACCCTATTTGAATGAGGGTTGGTTGTAAAGAAGCATATATTTTGCTTATTTTTGACCCTTTGTTCTTGCTCTTGTTGCTCTCTCTCTCTCCCTTTCTCTCTCTCTGTCTCTCTCTGTGTCTGTATCTCTCTGTCTCTGTCTCTCTGTCTCTGTCTCTGTCTGTCTGTCTGTCTGTCTGTCTGTCTGTCTCTCTCTCTCTCTCTCTCTCTCTCTCTCCCTCGCCTAAATGTATTTCTTTGAAAGTGTAATGCAAAATCCAAAACAAGTGTGACTGCCCGCGTTCAAGCAAACAGAAACTAAAAAAAAAAAATCACGAAAAAAGAATATGAACGTGTATTTTAATACAAGACAAGACAGGCGCAAATTTTCGGCTAACTGACCTTTGTCAAGCGTAAGATTACAAACAAACAAACACCAGATACAAAACTTATTTATGGCCTGGTGTTCTTGCAGTTTGTGCTCTCTCTCTCTCTCTCTCTTTCTCTCTCTCTCTCTCCCTCCTTCTCCCCCCCTCTTTCTCTCTCTTCAAATGTAGGTCTTTGACTGATGATATCTATTCTCCTAATTTTTGTATCTGGTGTTTGTTTGTTTGTGATCTTACGCTTGACATCTATGTTATCTAAGGTATAAAAATTACGTGTAATGTGAAGTAGATCCTCTTTGGGCGAGGATTGGATGTAAAAAAAAGCGTACATTTTGCGTATTTCATACCCTTGTAGATAAAAAAAAAAAGTGTTCTTGTTCTTGTTCTTGTTCTTGGTCAGAGTCATCATTGTGTGTTTACTGCAGCATCATGACATGGACATATTTGTTGTTGTGGTTAGTATCACGGAAAAGGTAGGCACCTGATTTTTGACAGCTGGGGAGGACGTCCTTCAAGTGTTCTGAAAATACGGTCATTGATTTAGCGGAAGGCTTGTTCTATACAAATTTGAGTGCAGTTTACACTGAAAGGCATGAAGCATATTGCGGGTCATCATCATTATGTGCCCTGCCGCATGGCGTTGGCGATCATGGCCCTCCATATGCATCTATCCCTTGTCGCCGTAAGCACGTCTTCCACCCTCTGTGTCCTCAGCCATCCTGCAAGTCCGTCCAATATTTTCTCCCTGGGTCTGCCCGGTGTTCTCTTTTCCTCCAGCTTTGCTGTTGTGACCAGGTGCTCTAATTCCCCTTTCCTCATAAAATGGCCTATAAATGTTGCTTGTCTTTTCCTAGTCTTCCTTATCAATGATCTTCTTGTGTCTGCCTCCATCAAGACTGTTTCGTTTGGCAACTGAAATGTGGTTTCTAAGAAGAATATTGAGAATTCCATGGATAGCAAAGAAAACAAACGAGACAGTCTTGAAGAAGGTAAGACACAAGAAGATCATTAATGGATAAGGTCAGGAAAAGACAAGCAACACTTATAGAACATTTTATGAGGAAAGATAAATTAGAGCACCTGGACACTACAGGAAAGTTGGAGGGAAAGAGAACACCAGGTAGACCCAGGGAGAAAATATTGGACGGATTTGCAGGGTGGCTGAAGACAGAGAGGGTGGGAGATGTACTTGCAGCGACAAGGGATAGATTTGTATGGAGGGCCATGATCGCCAACGCCATGCGGCAGGGCACATGATGATGATGATGATGATGATGATGATGATGATGATGATGACCGACCTGGTTTCAGGATTCGGCAAGTAGACAGTGACTGTTGGGTGATGTAACAGGTTGACAGCAGGTCTGTCTGTTTTTGTTGTTGTTTGCTTCTGCTGAGAGCAAAGTTTCTTGAGAGGTGGCTTGCTCAGGTAAGAACACTGTTTTATCACAGACTGAGGGTAATTACAGAACACTGTTTTATCACAGACTGAGGGTAATTACAGAACACTGTTTTATCACAGACTGAGGGTACCTACAGAACACTGTTTTATCACAGACTGAGGGTACCTACAGAACACTGTTTTATCACAGACTGAGGGTACCTACAGAACACTGTTTTATCACAGACTGAGGGTACCTACAGAACACTGTTTTATCACAGAGCAGACTGAGGGTACCTACAGAACACTGTTTTATCACAGACTGAGGGTACCTACAGAACACTGTTTTATCACAGACTGAGGGTATCTACAGAACACTGTTTTATTCACAGACTGAGGGTACCTACAGAACACTGTTTTATCACAGACTGAGGGTACCTACAGAACACTGTTTTATCACAGACTGAGGGTACCTACAGAACACTGTTTTATCACAGACTGAGGGTACCTACAGAACACTGTTTTATCACAGACTGAGGGTATCTACGGTTAATGAAGACAAAGAACATCTTAGTGGATTGTTCTTTGTTAATGAAGAGAGATTATTTTAAAGGATTGTTCTTTGTTAGTGACGAGAAAGAACATTTTAGTGGATTGTTCTTTGTTCGTGAAGAGAAAGAACATTTTAGTGGATTGTTCCTTGTTAATGAAGAGAAAGAACATTTTAAAGGATTGTTCTTTGTTCGTGAAGAGAAAGAACATTTTAGTGGATTGTTCTTTGTTCGTGAAGAGAAAGAACATTTTAGTGGATTGTTCTTTGTTCGTGAAGAGAAAGAACATTTTAGTGGAGTGTTCTTTGTTCTTGAAGAGAAAGAACATTTTAGTGGATTGTTCTTTGTTCGTGTAGAGAAAGAACATTTTAGTGGATTGTTCTTTGTTCGTGAAGGGAAAGAACATTTCAGTGGAGTGTTCTTTGTTCTTGAAGAGAAAGAACATTTTAGTGGATTGTTCTTTGTTCGTGAAGAGAAAGAACGTTTTAGTGGATTGTTCTATATTAGTGAAGAGAAAGAACATTTTAGTGGATTGTTCTTTGTTAGTGAAGAAAAAGAACATTTTAAAGGATTGTTCTTTGTTCGTGAAGAGAAAGAACATTTTAGTGGAGTGTTCTTTGTTCGTGAAGAGAAAGAACATTTTAGTGGATTGTTCTTTGTTCGTGAAGAGAAAGAACATTTTAGTGGAGTGTTCTTTGTTCTTGAAGAGAAAGAACATTTTAGTGGAGTGTTCTTTGTTCGTGAAGAGAAAGAACATTTTAGTGGATTGTTCTTTGTTAGTGAAGAGAAAGAACATTTTAGTGGATTGTTCTTTGTTCGTGAAGAGAAAGAACGTTTTAGTGGATTGTTCTTTGTTTGTGAAGAGAAAGAACATTTTAGTGGATTGTTCTTTGTTCGTGAAGAGAAAGAACATTTTAGTGGAGTGTTCTTTGTTAATGAAGAGAAGAAACATTTTAGTGGATTGTTCTTTGTTAGTGAAGGAAAAGAACATTTTAGAGGACTGTTCTTTGTTAATGAAGAGAAAGAACATTTTAGTGGATTGTTCTTTGTTCGTGAAGAGAAAGAACATTTTAGTGGATTGTTCTTTGTTCTTGAAGAGAAAGAACATTTTAGTGGAGTGTTCTTTGTTCGTGAAGAGAAAGGACGTTTTAGTGGATTGTTCTTTGTTAGTGAAGAAAAAGAACATTTTAAAGGATTGTTCTTTGTTCGTGAAGAGAAAGAACATTTTAGTGGATTGTTCTTTGTTCGTGAAGAGAAAGAACATTTTAGTGGATTGTTCTTTGTTAGTGAAGGAAAAGAACATTTTAGAGGACTGTTCTTTGTTCGTGAAGAGAAAAAACATTTTAGTGGATTGTTCTTTGTTCGTGAAGAGAAAGAACATTTTAGTGGATTGTTCTTTGTTCGTGAAGAGAAAGAACATTTTAGTGGATTGTTCTTTATTAGTGTCCGTCTTCCATGTCTTTGCACTTTGTTTTCAGCCAAGCTTCCTTAGCTTCATTGCACCTATTCCTGATCTCCTTGTTTATCTTCCTGTAGATCTCTTCGTTTCTCTTTGCCTTCCTCCTTTCCTCCATCAAGCCACAATTTCATTAGTCATCTAGCTCTTTTTTGCTTTTCTATCTGCCCTAGGGATTTCCTCACAAGCTTCATTTATTGAATTCCTCAACTTTGTCAATTGTTCCTCACTGTCACGAGCGTCTTCCAGAGCACTGAAATTGTTTTGAACATGTACATTAATTGTTTTTACGTATCACTTCATCTGTCTTTAAGAGTCCAAGGTTTAATTTGATGTTGTTTTTGGTATGTTTCCTTTTCCTCATTTTCAGTTTGTCTTCCCACTACAGGATTGTGGTCACTGTTGCAGTCTGCGCCTGGTAGTGTTTTTGCTGACAGTAATGAATTTCTAAATCTAGGGAACTAGGGGGAAGAAAAAGGGCCCCCCAAACACCCACAAGCAGGGAGGTAACTAGGGTGTAGAAAAAGGACCCCCCCAACACCCACAAGCAGGGAGGTAACTAGGGGGGGGAGAAAAAGGGCCCCCCCAAACATCCACAAGCAGGGAAGGAAATAGGGGGGAAGAAAAAGGGCCCCCCAACACCCACAAGCAGGGAAGTAACTAGGGGGAAGATAAAGGGCCCCCCAACACCCACAAGCAGGGAGGTAACTAGGGGGAAGATAAAGGGCCCCCCAACACCCACAAGCAGGAAGGGGAACTTGGGGGGAAGAAAAAGGACCCCCCCAACACCCACAAGCAGGGAGGTACCTAGGGGGAAGAAAAAGGACCCCCCAACACCCACAAGCAGGGAGGTAACTAGGGGAAGAAAAAGGACCCCCCCAACACCCACAAGCAGGGAGGTAACTAGGGGGAAGAAAAAGGACCCCTCCCAACACCCACAAGCAGGGAGGTAACTAAGGGGAAGAAAAAGGGCCCCCCAACACCCACAAGCAGGGAGGGAACTTGGGGGAAGAAAAAGGGCCCCCCAACACCCACAAGCAGGCAGGGAGGGGAACTTGGGGGGGAAGAAAAAGGACCCCCCAACACCCACAAGCAGGGAGGTAACTAGGGGGAAGAAAAAGGACCCCCCAACACCCACAAGCAGGCAGGGAGGGGAACTTGGGGGGGAAGAAAAAGGACCCCCCAACACCCACAAGCGAGAGGGTAACTAGGGGGAAGAAAAAGGGCCCCCCAACACCCACAAGCAGGCAGGGAGGGGAACTTGGGGGGGAAGAAAAAGGACCCCCCAACACCCACAAGCAGGGAGGTAACTAGGGGGAAGAAAAAGGACCCCCCAACACCCACAAACAGGAAGGGGAACTTGGGGGGAAGAAAAAGGACCCCCCCAACACCCACAAGCAGGGAGGTAACTAGGGGGAAGAAAAAGGACCCCTCCCAACACCCACAAGCAGGGAGGTAACTAAGGGAAGAAAAAGGGCCCCCCAACACCCACAAGCAGGGAGGGAACTTGGGGGAAGAAAAAGGGCCCCCCAACACCCACAAGCAGGCAGGGAGGGGAACTTGGGGGGGAAGAAAAAGGACCCCCCAACACCCACAAGCAGGGAGGTAACTAGGGGGAAGAAAAAGGACCCCCCAACACCCACAAGCAGGCAGGGAGGGGAACTTGGGGGGGAAGAAAAAGGACCCCCCAACACCCACAAGCAGAGAGGTAACTAGGGGGAAGAAAAAGGACCCCCCAACACCCACAAGCAGGAAGGGGAACTTGGGGGGAAGAAAAAGGACCCCCCCCAAACACCACAAGCAGGGAGGTAACTAGGGGGAAGAAAAAGGACCCCCCCCCAACACCCACAAGCAGGGAGGTAACTAAGGGGAAGAAAAAGGGCCCCCCAACACCCACAAGCAGGGAGGGAACTTGGGGGAAGAAAAAGGGCCCCCCAACACCCACAAGCAGGCAGGGAGGGGAACTTGGGGGGGAAGAAAAAGGACCCCCCAACACCCACAAGCAGGGAGGTAACTAGGGGGAAGAAAAAAGCCCCCCCAACACCCACAAGCAAGGAAGGAACTAGGGGGGAAGAAAAAGGGACCCCAACACCCACAAGCAGGGAGGGAACTAGGGGGAAGAAAAAGGGCCCCCCAACACCCACAAGCAAGGAAGGAACTAGGGGGAAGAAAAAGGCTCACCCCCAACACCCACAAGCAAGGAGGGAACTAGGGGGAAGAGAAAGGCCCACCCCCAACACCCACAAGCAGGGAGGTAACTAGGGGGGAAGAAAAAGGCCCACCCAACACCCACAAGCAAGAAAGGAACTAGGGGGAAGAAAAAGGCCCACCCAACACCCACAAGCAAGGAAGGAACTAGGGGGGAAGAAAAAGGGCCCCCAACACCCACAAGCAGGGAGGTAACTAGGGGGAAGAAAAAGGGCCCCCAACACCCACAAGTAGGGAGGGAACTAGGGGGCAGAAAAAGGATCCCCCAACACCCACAAGCAGGGAGCGAACTAGGGGGGGCAGAAAAAGAGCCACCAACACCCACAAGCAGGGAAGTAACTAGGGGGGGGGCAGAAAAAGGACCCCCCAACACCCCACAAGCAGGGAGGGAACTAGGGGGAAGAAAAAGGGCCCCCCAACACCCACAAGCAAGGAGGGAACTAGGGGGAAGAAATAGACCCCCCCAATACCCACAAGCAGGGAGGGAACTAGGGGGAAGAAAAAGGGCCCCCCAACACCCACAAGCAAGGAGGGAACTAGGGGGCAGAAAAAGCCCCCCCCCCAACACCCCACAAGCAGGGAGGGAACTAGGGGGAAGAAAAAGGGCCCCCCAACACCCACAAGCAAGGAGGGAACTAGGGGAAGAAATAGACCCCCCCAATACCCACAAGCAGGGAGGGAACTAGGGGAAGAAATAGACCCCCCCAATACCCACAAGCAGGGAGGGAACTAGGGGGAAGAAATAGACCCCCCAATACCCAGAAGCAGGGAGGGAACTAGGGGGAAGAAATAGACCCCCCCAATACCCACAAGCAAGGAGGGAACTAGGGGGAAGAAATAGACCCCCCCAATACCCACAAGCAGGGAGGGAACTAGGGGGAAGAAATAGACCCCCCCAATACCCACAAGCAGGGAGGGAACTAGGGGGAAGAAATAGATCCCCCCAACACCCAAAAGCAAGGAGGGAACTAGGGGGAAGAAATAGACCCCCCCAATACCCACAAGCAGGGAGGGAACTAGGGGGGAAGAAATAGACCCCCCCAATACCCACAAGCAGGGAGGGAACTAGGGGGAAGATATAGACCCCCCCAACACCCACAAGCAGGGAGGGAACTAGGGGGGAAGAAATAGACCCCCCCAATACCCACAAGCAGGGAGGGAACTAGGGGGAAGAAAAAGACCCCCCCAACACCCACAAGCAGGGAGGGAACTAGGGGGGAAGAAATAGACCCCCCCAATACCCACAAGCAGGGAGGGAACTAGGGGGAAGAAATAGACCCCCCCAACACCCACAAGCAGGGAAGGAACTAGGGGGAAGAAAAAGGACCCCCAACACCCACAAGCAGGGAGGGAACTAGGAAAAAAGGGCCTCCCAACACCCACAAGCAGGGAGGGAACTTGGGGGGAAGAAAAAAGGACCCCCCCAACACCCACAAGCAGGGAGGGAACTAGGGGGGGGGGGAAGAAAAAAGGACCCCCCCAACACCCAAAAGCAGGGAGGGAACTTGGGGGGAAGAAAAAAGGACCCCCCCCAACACCCACAAGCAGGGAGGGAACTAGGGGGGGAAGAAAAAAGGACCCCCCCCCCAACACCCACAAGCAGGGAGGGAACTAGGGGGGAAGAAAAAGGACCCCCAACACCCACAAGCAGGGAGGGAACTAGGGGAAAGAAAAAGAACCCCCAACACCCACAAGCAGGGAGGTAACTAGGGGGAAGAAAAAGTCCCCCCCAACACCCACAAGCAGGGAAGTAACTAGGGGAAGAAATAGACCCCCCAACACCCACAAGCAGGGAGGGAACATCGGGGAGAAAGAGGGAGCCCCCATCCTGCCCACAGGGAGACAGGGAACTAGGGGGGAAGAAAGAGGGAGGTAGAGAATTTGGTGGAGAGAAAGAGGGGGGCACCACCACCACCACCACCCACACAGGGAGGGAGAAAACCTGGGTCGAGAAAGAGGGGGCCTCACCCCACCCCCATAGGGAGTGAAGGAATTTGAAGGGGGGGGGGAGAAAGAGGGGGCCCACACCTCAAAGTTCACTCCCTTTGATCCCTTCAGTTCCCTCCCTTCCTTGGGTCCCCCCCCCCTTTTCACCCAATGTTTCCTCCCTCCCTTGGGTTCCCCATTCCCCGAAGTTCCCTCTCTCCATTGCCCCCCTCCCCCACTTACACCCAGAGTTCTCTCCCTCCTTTGGGTCCCCCCAATTCCACCCGACGTTCCCCCATTACCCCCAAGTTCCCTCCCTTCCTTGAGACCCCTTTCCTCCCAAAGTTCCCTCCCTCCCTTGCAGCCAACCCCCCCCCCAAGTTCCATTCCTCCATTGGGTCCCCCCTCTTCCACATAAAGTTACCTCCCTCTTTTGGGTCACCCTTTCCCCCAAAATTCCCTTACACACGTGGGTCCCTGTTTCCCTGAAAAAAATTCCCTTCCTCTCTTGGGTCCTCCTTCACCCCAGAGGGTGAGAGTGAGAGAGTGAGAGTGAGAGAGAGAGAGTGGAAGAGAGAGTGAGTGAGAGTGAGAGAGTCAGAGAAAGAGAGAGAGTGAATGAGAGCGTAAGAGAGAGAGAGAGTGGAAGAGAGAGGGAGTGAGAGAGAGAGTAAGAGAGATGGAGTGAGAGAGTATGGTGTTTGGTGGTCAGATGAAGAGTTGCAGTTGGCCATGTTTCCTAGCTGTTATTTCACTTGATGGAGGCTACATCACTGCAACACATGATCAGCTGTCTGGTCTACTTTACTGCAGGACAGCTTGGTGAGGATGTTGCAGTTGGCCATGTTTCCTGTTCCTGCCAGCTGTCATGGAGTCTGGTGGTCAGATGGAGAGTTGCAGTTGGCCATGTTTCCTGTTCCTGCCAGCTGTCATGGAGTCTGGTGGTCAGATGGAGAGTTGCAGCTGGCCGTGTTTCCTGTTCCTGCCAGCTGTCATGGAGTCTGGTGGTCAGATGGAGAGTTGCAGTTGGCCATGTTTCCTGTTCCTGACAGCTGTCATGGAGTCTGGTGGTCAGATGGAGAGTTGCAGTTGGCCATGTTTCCTGTTCCTGCCAGCTGTCATGGAGTCTGGTGGTCAGATGGAGAGTTGCAGTTGGCCATGTTTCCTGTTCCTGACAGCTGTCATGGAGTCTGGTGGTCAGATGGAGAGTTGC
The DNA here is from genome assembly GCA_030674185.1 of Monoplex corrugatus. Classification (NCBI taxonomy): domain Eukaryota; kingdom Metazoa; phylum Mollusca; class Gastropoda; order Littorinimorpha; family Ranellidae; genus Monoplex; species Monoplex corrugatus. Next base: position 8,692 of record JAPXFY010001735.1, on the reverse strand, counting down.
AGTTGGCCGTGTTTCCTGTTCCTGCCAGCTGTCATGGAGTCTGGTGGTCAGATGGAGAGTTGCAGTTGGCCATGTTTCCTAGCTGTCATCCCACTTGATGGAGGGCACATCGCTGTAATTAATGATCTGTTGTAGATCAGACCACTTTTTCTTCACTTTTTGTGTTGATCTCGGGATCTTTCCTCTGGCGTTGACACTATGTGCTATTTCCTACCACAGCACCTGCTTTTTTTTTCTTTTTTTTTTTAAACTCTGACGCCGTTGTTCAGCTTTCTAAACAACACACTAGCATTTTCTTTTATGGGATCTAACAAACAATGAATCTCTTATTGCGTGAACTTCATTGTTTGATGCATTGAACTTTCTGATTGACTATTGTCCATCTTTGCTGCCGCGTTATAGTGAGTTCCGACAAATCGATGGTGCTGGGTATCCCCAGTTTTCCCGTTCGCCCTTAACAATATCGCAGCTTTACGCTAAACGTTGGCCTCAAACGTCAGACGTAACTCCGCAAACGACTACGCATGAGTTAAGACCTCCAAGATATACATATACGGAACTATAATTATTGTACGTTGGCTGTAACTTGATGCGTAACTGTTTTTATTTACGCGATCGACAAGACCTCTGTCCCTACTGGCTGATCTACCTAACTACAGGACAGCATGGTGAGTGTGTTGCAGTTGGTTATGTTTCCTATCTGTCTTTCCACTTGATGGAGGCTACATCATTGCAATATATGATCAGCTGTCTGGTTTACATGACTGCAGGACAGTTTGGTGAGGGTGCTGCAGTTGGCCATGTTTTTTAGCTGTCATTTCACTTGATGGAGGCAACATTGCAATATATCATCTGCTGTCTGGTCTACGTGTCTGCAGGACAGCTTGGTGAAGGCTTCAGTTTGAACTTGTGGTTCATATGGGCGTTGATGTCAGATGAGGCCAGATCGTCAAATCCACCTCTTTGTTTTGTCCCATGAGTCCACCACAGTGCTTGGTGAGTCCTGCTGAAGTGAGTCTTGACAGGTGGCCATGCCATTTCATGCGCCGTTTGCAGATCTCTTTGGATCTCATGCAGGCCCCAGGAGCTCAGTTGGTTTGAGCGTCGGATTCACATACTACTGGTTGTGGGTTTGAATCCCGGGGTGCGCTACATTAAACCTGGCCTTCTCACGGTCCCATCTTAACATCATTGTTGTTCTGGTGGTGTCAGTATAGGATTAGATAACTCCCCCTTCCCCCATTTCCCTGGGATGGTTATCCCCGTCGGCCGTATAATCTGAGGTCAGTGTCAATGTAAAAACTGAACCAAATCAATCAATCAATCAATCAATCAATCAATCAATCAATCAATCAATCAGTCAATCAATCTCATTGGAAACTGGAGACGGATTGGATTGCTCTCTAACTTTGTAGTTGATCATGAAGTCATTCCATTTGATGCCTAAAATTTACTTAAGCATTTTGTGTTTGTTGTTCTATAACAAATTTACAAAACATTCTGGTTTGTTTCTTTTACTGAAACAATCATCTGATCTGTGTGGGGTCAATGCAACACAACCACTTCACTGGTACACGGTATGTTATTGTGTATTTATTACTATACTGCTGTTATATCATATGTTTTGGACACCTGTATTGAATTGTTACTTCCGTCAAAAGCATATTGCTACACTGTCAGGTGTATCCACTAATGACATAATTCAATGGGATTCCCTCCCCCTTTTTCAGCTCCGTTAAAATTACATGAACTAGTTTAAAAAGTTTGGGGGGTGTATAAGGGAATCCTTTCTTTATCAACCTGAATGTGTCTGCCTGTGAACAAAATGTGTCAGCAAACACTAATAATAATAATAATAATAATGTTTATTTCTATAGCGCATATTCCATATAAAAACATGCTCACCAGCGCTTTACATTTCGCAAGAAAGGCAAATGGTGATAAAATATGTTCACAATTACATACACAATAAGATAACAACAAACATTAAAGATATACATGTAAGAAGACACATAAGAAACCACAGAATATTAAAATTTAAACACTGACTTATGTAATGAAAAAAGATTAACAGATTTTTCATATGAATAAAGAGGCATACTGTGTTTATATATTGCTGCGTGTGTGTGCTTGCGTACGTGTGTGTGTGTGTGTGTACGTGTGCGTGCGTGTGTGCACGCGTGTGTGTGTGTGCGTTGCTGTGCGCGTGTGTGTATGTAAGAATGTGTGTGTGTGTGTGTGTGTGTGTGCGCGCATGTGCGCGTGCGCGTGCGTGTGCGTGTGTGTGTGTGTGTGTGTGCGTGTGCTATGTTTGCATATATGTGTGTGTGTGTTTGTGCATGCAATAGTTGTACATAAAATTATAATCAATATTTTAAATGAAGATAAAAACAGAAAAATTCTAATTCATATACAGGAAATACATAGTTTCAGTATTACAGCATTAACACCTTGACAATCAAAATTACCTCACAAATTATAAACTACAGCTGTTTGAAGATGTAGTTTCTTTTATAGATTTGACTTGCACTTTCCTTTCATTAAATAGCCAAGGCTACTATCGGACGTTTTATGAGGCAAGAGAAATTAGAGCACCTAGTCACAACAGGGAAAGCTGGAGGGGAAAAGAGCACCAGGTAGACCCAGGGAGAAAATACTGGACATACTTGTGGAGTGGAATAAAACATAGGGTGGGAGAGGTACCTGCAGCGACAAAGGACAGATTCGTACGGAGGCCCATGATCACCAACGCCATGCTGCAGAGCACATGATGATGATGAGGTCAGTCAAAAATGCAGAAGTTTGAAAGGGCTAAAGCCTTTTTTTTATCAATAGGATTACACTGAAAAAGGTGAAATCATGCCATTACTGACAACTTTTTTATGGCCAGATCTTAGTCAAACTCGATTACGTGCAATCTACCATTTCTCCCCCTCTGTTAAATGCACTTCTTTTCTTTGAAATAAACAAAATAAACAAAAGCATCATTACAAAAACAAATGTTGTGACATAAATTTTGTTAGTTAAAATTTCAGAATCATTTGTTCACAGTCCTGTTAATGCATTACCTTATTAAGGTTATGCAGTTTTTTGCTTTGTTTTGTTGTGTTTTTTGTGTCGAGTTTTCCTTCATATTATTGTTGTTAGCATTGTTCATCCATGTCTTTTTCCTTAAGACCTTGCCTCTTCCTTGTAGGCTACAAACATTCTATTCTCTTTCTCTGTCTTCCCTCTGCTCCCTCCTTCCCCACTCTCATCCTCCATGCTGTGAAACTACCAACCTAATATATCTACTGTTTTGTGTCAAGTGCGCCAAATCTCAATACGTTGGTGAAACAATAAACTCCCTCAAACAAAGGTTCTACCTCCACCGTTCAAATATTAACCGCAACACTGGTTCCCTGGTGACCCAACACTTTAACTTACCTGACCATTCCGTCTCTTGATCCCCGATGTATCGCCATAGAAAAACAATATTCCAGTTCCCGCACTCAGCGTCTAACCAGAGAACACTTTTGGATGACGCAGGTGCATACAATCTCTCCAAATGATTTTAATACCATCCATTCTAAATTTTAATGTGGCCGATGTGATTTTCACAACGTGGTTGACCCTCTTTATCCTCAGTTTGCCTGTGCTTCAAATCTAAGCCTACTGTTTGTTGCCTTGTGTACATGTATATGTGCATGTAAAGATGTGGGGTGGGGGGTGGGGTAAGAAGTAGTATATATATATATATATCTCTTTCTGAATGTGTTGGTATATATACAGGTATGCAGGGAGTGTAAATTATTGTACGGAATGAATGTACGGCACAGACCATTAATCTTAATTCTTACCTTTTTTACACTGATAATTTTGGGTCTTAATTCGATTGTTTTTACTATATCATACTGTTATTTAGTTCATTTAGAGTTGTTTTATTACTAAAGCAAGTATACGTGTATTGATATCATTGTTCAGGGGCCTGTGTGCGAGAAATGTGTGTGTGGGTATAAGCGTGTGCGTGTGAACGTGCAGGTATGCGTGTGTGTGAGTGTGTGTGTTTGTGTGTGAGTGTGTGTGTGTGTGTGTGCGCGCGCGCGCGCGCGCGTGTGTGTGTGTGTGTGTGTGTGTACGTGTGTGTGTGTGTGTGTGTGTGTGTGTGTGTGTGTGTGTGTGTGTGTGTGTGTGTGTGTGTGTGTGTGTGAATATGGGCTACTATGTGTTTGTGTGTAGTTCTACATTCATGCCCCACGTGATTTTATGTGATATTTTAAAAGAAGTAATAATTATATAATTATAATAATAATTAATAATAATTATAATAATAATAATAATAATAATAATTACAATATTCATAGCGCAAAAATCTTGATAAAAATAAGATGAATTCTCTAATGTATGTCAGATCATACTATATTTACTGTCATTTTACCCTGAGGAAGGCCAAGGGCCGAAATGTACAGATAAACAGTCAATGCTCTTGTTGACTGTCTTCGAAAATTACAAGACGTTAAGTTAAATCAAAGAACATACATGCAAATCATACATAAGGCAACAAAGAACACATAAATAATTCTGTCCACATGTTATCTTTATTAGCTTTTCATTGTTCATGATTTACATTAGCATTGCCCATCCTTTTCGCTGTAATGTTGTGATGTTCAATGCTTCAAACATGTCATTAACAAAAAGATACATATCACACAGGCCTATTATACACACACACACACACACACACACACACACACACACACACACACACACACACACACACACACATATGTATATATACATAAGCATTAATTCACCACACATCATCAACAACCACACAACACAATTTAGCAGCGTGAAATCACTGACAGGATTATCATTTTCTACACAAGATATATCACCTGAGAAAAGGTTTTCTCTCGAGCTCTCCCTCCCTCTATCCATCTCTCTCACTCTCTTTCTCTGCTTCCCATGCGTCCACAGGGAACCTCTAAGTAAAGTCTGGGTACTGCCCATAATCTTGGTCATGTTAACTCTAAACACACCTTCACTGACAACAATTCCAACAAAACTTTTATCGCATGTTTCACTGAGAATATTTCCCAGATAGTGAACAAATCTCACCTGATCGAAGATCCCTTTTTCTAAGTAACCGGCATTGCCTACAAATTTGGTTGTGGCCACTTTTAGTCTAAACGACATTCATACATAACATTCTCACCAAACATTTCTCCGCTGTTTCAGTGTCGACCTGTCTCAGAAGCTGAGCAAAGGTGCACCTGATCAAGAAGCCCCTTTCTAAATAACTGCCCATAACCCATAATCCTGATCAAGAAGCCCCTTTCTAAATAACTGCCCATAACCCATAATCCTGATCAAGAAGCCCATTTCTAAATAACTGCCCATAACCCATAATCCTGATCAAGAAGCCCCTTTCTAAATAACTGCCCATAATCCTGATCAAGAAGCCCCTTTCTAAATAACTGCCCATAACCCATAATCCTGATCAAGAAGCCCCTTTCTAAATAACTGCCCATAATCCATAATCCTGATCAAGAAGCCCATTTCTAAATAACTGTCCATAATCCATAATCCTGATCAAGAAGCCCCTTTCTAAATAACTGCCCATAACCCATAATCCTGATCAAGAAGCCCATTTCTAAATAACTGTCCATAATCCATAATCCTGATCAAGAAGCCCCTTTCTAAATAACTGCCCATAACCCATAATCCTGATCAAAAAGCCCCTTTCTAAATAACTGCCCATAACCCATAATACTGATCAAGAAGCCCCTTCCTAAATAACTGACCATAATCCTGATCAAGAAGCCCCTTTCTAAATAACTGCCCATAATCCTGATCAAGAAGCCCCTTTCTAAATAACTGCCCATAACCCATAATCCTGATCAAGAAGCCCCTTCCTAAATAACTGGCCATAATCCTGATCAAGAAGCCCCTTTCTAAATAACTGCCCATAATCCTGATCAAGAAGCCCCTTTCTAAATAACTGGCCATAATCCTGATCAAGAAGCCCCTTCCTAAATAACTGGCCATAATCCTGATCAAGAAGCCCCTTTCTAAATAACTGGCCATAATCCTGATCAAGAAGCCCCTTCCTAAATAACTGGCCATAATCCTGATCAAGAAGCCCCTTCCTAAATAACTGGCCATAATCCTGATCAAGAAGCCCCTTTCTAAATAACTGTCCATAATCCATAATCCTGATCAAGAAGACCCTTTCTAAATAACTGTCCATAATCCATAATCCTGATCAAGAAGACCCTTTCTAAATAACTGTCCATAATCCATAATCCTGATCAAGAAGCCCCTTTCTAAATAACTGTCCATAATCCATAATCCTGATCAAGAAGCCCCTTTCTAAATAACTGTCCATAATCCATAATCCTGATCAAGAAGCCCCTTTCTAAATAACTGTCCATAATCCATAATCCTGATCAAAAAGCCCCTTTCTAAATAACTGCCCATAATCCTGATCAAGAAGCTCCTTTCTAAATAACTGGCCATAACCCATAATCCTGATCAAGAAGCCCCTTTCTAAATAACTGCCCATAATCCTGATCAAGAAGCTCCTTTCTAAATAACTGCCCATAATCCTGATCAAGAAGCTCCTTTCTAAATAACTGGCCATAACCCATGATCTTGGTCATGGTGACTCCAAATATACCCTCATATATAACATTCTCACCACAAATTTCTCCACTGTTTCAAAGTGAACTTGTCCCAGATTTGCAACAGAAGTGCATCTGATCAGGGAGCCCCCCCCCCCCCCCCCCCCCCCCAGTTTATAACAGTGAAACGTGCATGGCCCAAATTTTAGGTCATGTGATTAATCAAATGAAAATTTAAAAAATGAATCATTCAGTGAGTGTATTCGTATGCTGCAAATAACCTCTGAAATGTCAGGCTTAAAAAGAACTAATGTAAATCCATTCATCAAGCTGAAAAACAAACAACTGAAAGAGAAGAATGGTTTGGACTCCATGTTGACATGATCACAAGTATTTTTTCTCAGGGACAAATTCTTGCTTGGAATCAGGAACTTGTTTAGTTCTAGGCACAAAATTTACAACAGGTATAAATTCAGTTGTAAAATGAATTTTGAAAGTAAACTGACTGACATTTTCCCATCTCTAAGATCAACGTACATGCAGACCTGCTTGTGCTTGATACCATAAGCATGGAAAATTTCAAATATGTACAAAATCCAAAACAAGCAAACAGGAACCAGAAAAAAAACAACATGAAAAACAAATCAGAACACGTATTTAATACAACCAGATAAGACAGGCGCAAATTTTCGGCCAACTGGCCTTTGTCAAGCATAAGATCACAAACAAACACCAAATACAAAAATTAGGAGAAAAAGACTGAAACTTCCCTGTTGCTTCGTCCAGTGGGAGAAAATTCTTTTCCTCCTGATTTTTGTATCTGGTGTTTGTTTGTTTGTGATCTTATGCTTGACAAAGTTCAGTTGGCCGAAAATTTGCGCCTGTCTTGTCTGGTTGTATTAAATACGCGTTCTTTTTTTTTTTCGTGTTTTTTTTTCTGGTTCAAATGAGTATGTTAAAGATCCTGTAAGTCAAAGACAGAGTAAGCAGACTGCACAGGAACATAATGTCTACACACAGTGGACCAAACAATTTGCTTTCTTAAAGTTACAATGGCAGAGAAAGATAATTTCAAATTTAACAACACCATCGCAGACTGTGTCCAAACTGCACATGACTTTGTGTATTCAGTAAGGAACACAGCAGTGTATGGTATTTGTGGCTGTAGACAACAGATTGTAGTAAACGATTGCTGTGAAGTAAATAACACATTTCCAAAGTCACATTGCCCTAGAAACAGGAATGCAGAGAACAGGGAGGATTACTGAAACACAGGAATGCAGAGAACAGGGAGGATTACTGAAACACAGGAATGCAGAGAACAGGGAGGATTACTGAAACACAGGAATGCAGAGAACAGGGAGGATTACTGAAACACAGGAATGCAGAGAACAGGGAGGATTACTGAAACACAGGAATGCAGAGAACAGGGAGGATTACTGAAACACAGGAATGCAGAGAACAGGGAGGATTACTGAAACACAGGAATGCAGAGAACAGGGAGGATTACTGAAACACAGGAATGCAGAGAACAGGGAGGATTACTGAAACACAGGAAGCAGAGAAACAGGGAGGAAATTACTGAAACACAGGAATGCAGAGAACAGGGAGGATTACTGAAACACAGGAATGCAGAGAACAGGGAGGATTACTGAAACACAGGAATGCAGAGAACAGGGAGGATTACTGAAACAAGAATGCAGAGACAGGAGGATTACTGAAACACAGGAGACACTGTTATTGTTGTTTAAAGCTCAGGCAATTGCGTTGAGCCATATCAGAGCTATAACCAGTTCAAAGCATACACAATACTTCAACAGGGAAAAAAGGAAAAGAAAATTAAGTACACATATCAATGCATTTGCGCACATTATCTGAGGAGATGCCCCTGGCGTTGACCAGTCCATCCAATTTATCGCACAGGGATTTAAAAAACAAACCTCAATACAAATCTAAGCATACCTAAGGACACGAAAACATATAAAAAATAGGCCTAAATTACCTTAAACTGCTTCCACATATCTCAACTCCCTAGAGCCAAAAATGCACTTAATACATAAACTCAGTTATCAATCCTAAGGAAAAAT
>JAPXFY010001734.1:5000-32961 GCA_030674185.1 Monoplex corrugatus | reverse complement strand
TGTGTGTGTGTGTGTGTGTGTATGTGTGTTGTATGTGTATGTGTGTGTTGTTTGTGTGTGTTTGTTTGTGTTTGATTGTGTGTGTGTATGTGAGTGTGTGTGTGTGTGTGAGTTCGTTCGTTCGTTCTTTGATTTAATGTCTTTTCATTATGAGTGATATTAACGAATGTGTGTGTGAGTGTGTTGCGTGTGTGTGAGTGTGTGTGTGCGTGTTTGTGTGTTTGTGTGTGTGGATGTGTTTGTGTGTGTGTGTGCATGCTTGTTTGTGTGTACATGTGTGTGATTGTGTGTGTGAGTGTGTGGGTGTATGTGTGTGTTTGTGTATATGTGTGTGTATGTGTGTGTGTGTGTTTGTGGATGTGTTTGTGTGTGTTTGTGTGTGTGCATGCATGCGTGTTTGTGTGTATATGTGTGTGAGTGTCTGCGTGCATGCCTGTTTGTGTGTATATGTGTGTGACTGTGCGTGTGATTGTGTGTGTGTATGTGATGTGTGTGTGTGTTGTGTTGTGTGTGTGTGTGTGTGTGTGTGTGTGTGTGTGTGTGTGTGTGTTGTGTCGTTGTGTGTGTGTGTGTGTGTGTGTGTGTGTGTGTGTGTGTGTGTGTGTGTGTGTGTGTGTGTGTGCGTGTGCTTGTGTGTTTATGAGTATGTTTCGTCTGTATCTGTTTCTGTATTTGTTTTCATGTTTCTTTCTTTCTGTCTGTCTGTCTGTCTTTCTTTCTTTCTTTCTTTTATTTGTTTGTATATTCATTTATTTAGTTATTAATCATTATGCCTTGTCCCATCTGTCTTTTTATGGCAGCATGAATACTAGATTCAGTGTAACTGGAAATATCGAGTACCATTTAACCCATTGTTTTCTAATCGATTTCTGCTTAACAAATTTCAATTTCAAATTATGCCAGAAAGTAGCAGTCGGTTGAAAATACAGAAGCACCTCGAACCACCCCCCCCCCCCCAAACTAGTAACCCTTCGACTGCTGCACCGTATCCACCAACCGGAAAAAAAACCATAATCCTTTGACTCCCTTACCCTATCCTTCTTGCAGGAAGCTGGTGGATATTTTCAATTTCAGTTTCAATTTCTAAAGATGACGTCTCCGCGCTCGGAATGAATTCTATATGCACTAACATCACAGATGCCGTGTGATGGAGAAGATCCAGAATGATCACGGTACACACCTTAAGCCTGCACATACACCCACGAGCAGGTCAGGTTCTGAGGTCCTACCTAGATAGTTCTATAACTCTAGGATCGTAGAGGAGTGAGGTGGCAGAGACCTCAGCATTCCTGGGGCCAGCACCACGAGGGCGGTGCCCATCCCCTCTCCATTGCTTCAAATTCATATTCATATTTTTGTTTTACTAAGACTTCAGAAAGGCAAGAAAGCTATTTGGTTTTCAAGAGGTGGGTCCTGGGAAATCAACCTATCTGTGGACAACGTGAGGGAGTCAAAGAGTTAAGTTTTTGATTTGCTAGCGTGGTTGGCAATGCAGGATGTTGGTGGACAAGGGTGCAGGCGTCAAAGGGTTAACATTGGGCCGGGGGACGAGGAGCATCATAACCATCCCCAGAGAGTCGTCTCGTGGAAATCCAATAAGCATGCAAAGACTACTCCTTAACTCTAGCCTCGGCTGAGGGACCCTTCAGGGAGACTGGAAAGTTACAGGGACAATATTTGCATTGTCCTGGGGGAGGGAGGGGTGGTGGTGGTGGTGGAGTAATCTCTTTTGCCATCTATGATCAGTTTGCCTGAATGATTCTTTTCCTGGTGCTCTCGTTTATTTAACCCTTTGACTCCAGCATCCTATCCACTAACTGCAAAAATACTGGGCCCTTTGACTCCCTAACCCTATCCGCCAGTTTCCTGCAGGAAGCTGGTGGATTGGATGGGGGAGTCAAAGGGTTCAGTTTCTGGTTTACTAGCATGGTTGACAATGCAGGAAGTTGTGGACATGGTGCGTGAGTTAAAGGGTTAATTTTTTGCTTTGCTTACACGGTTAACAATGCAGGAAGCTGGTGGAAGGGTAAAAGAGTCAAAAGGTTAATTTTCTGCTTAGCTAGCATACTTGATAATACAGGAAGCAGGTGGATAGAGTGATGGAGTCAAGGGTTAAGTTTTCGCATCGTTAACATAGTTGACGATGCATAAAGCTGGTGAATATGGTGAAGGAGTCAAAAGATTTCTTTTTTTTTTTGGTTTGCTAACATGGTTAACAACGCAGGCAGGAAGCTGGTGGATAGGTTGAAGGAGTCAAACAATTAATTTATTGCCTAGTTAGCATACTTGATAATGCAGGAAGCCGGTGGGTATGGTGATGGAGTCAAAGGGTTAAGTAAAATAAAAATAACCCTTTGACTCCCTCACCATATCCACCAGTTTCCTGCATTGTCAGCCATGCTACAAAGCAAAAACTGAACTCTGATTCCAGCACCCTGTCCACCAGCTTCCTGCATTATCAAGTATGCTAGCTAGGCAATAAATTAATATTTTAACTCATCCAACCTATCCACCTAGCTTCCTGCATTGGTAACCATGTTAGCAAGGCAAAAAAATTAACCCTTTGACTCCCACACCATATCCACCAGCTTCCTGCATTGTCAGCCATGCTAGCAAAGCAAAAGTGAACCCTTGGACTCCCTCACCCTATCCACCTACAGGAAACTGGTGGATAAGGTGAGGGAGTCAAAGTGTCCCTTTCTTCTTTCTTTCTTTTCAGTTGGTGGATAGGTGCGGGAGTCAAGGGGTTAAATAAATGAGAGCACCAGGAAAAGAATCATTCAGGCAAACTGATCATAGATGGCAAAAGAGATTACCACACCCCCTGCACCACCACCACCACCAGTCCCTCCCCCAGGACAATGCAAAGGTTGTCCCTGTAACTTTCCAGTCTCCCCTGAATGTCCCTCAGCCGAGGCCGGAGTTAACGAGAAGTCTTTGCATGCTTATTGGATTTCCAAGGGACAACTCTCTGGGGAAGGGTATGATGCTCCTCAGCCCCCAGCCCAATGTTAGCCCTTTGACTCCCGCACCCTGTCCACCAGCATCCTGCATTGTCAACCACGCTAGTAAATCAAATACTTAACCCTTTGACTCCATCACCATACCCACCGGCTTCCTGCATTATCAAGTATGCTAACTAGGCAATAAATTAATTTTTTGACTCCTTCAACCTATCCACCAGCTTCCTGCCTGCGTTGTTAACCATGTTAGCAAACCAAAAAAAAAAAGAAATCTTTTGACTCCTTCACCATATTCACCAGCTTTATGCATCGTCAACTATGTTAACGATGCGAAAACTTAACCCTTGACTCCATCACTCTATCCACCTGCTTCCTGTATTATCAAGTATGCTAGCTAAGCAGAAAATTAACCTTTTGACTCTTTTACCCTTCCACCAGCTTCCTGCATTGTTAACCGTGTAAGCAAAGCAAAAAATTAACCCTTTAACTCACGCACCATGTCCACAACTTCCTGCATTGTCAACCATGCTAGTAAACCAGAAACTGAACCCTTTGACTCCCCCATCCAATCCACCAGCTTCCTGCAGGAAACTGGCGGATAGGGTTAGGGAGTCAAAGGGCCCAGTATTTTTGCAGTTAGTGGATAGGATGCTGGAGTCAAAGGGTTAAATAAACGAGAGCACCAGGAAAAGAATCATTCAGGCAAACTGATCATGATGGCAAAAGAGATTACTCCACCACCACCACCACCCCTCCCTCCCCCAGGACAATGCAAATATTGTCCCTGTAACTTTCCAGTCTCCCTGAAGGGTCCCTCAGCCGAGGCTAGAGTTAAGGAGTAGTCTTTGCATGCTTATTGGATTTCCACGAGACGACTCTCTGGGGATGGTTATGATGCTCCTCGTCCCCCGGCCCAATGGTAACCCTTTGACGCCTGCACCCTTGTTCACCAACATCCTGCATTGCCAACCACGCTAGCAAATCAAAAACTTAACTCTTTGACTCCCTCACGTTGTCCACAGATAGGTTGATTTCCCAGGACCCACCTCTTGAAAACCAAATAGCCTTCTTGCCTTTCTGAAGTCTTAGTAAAACAAAAATATGAATATGAATTTGAAGCAATGGAGAGGGGATGGGCACCGCCCTCGTGGTGCTGGCCCCAGGAATGCTGAGGTCTCTGCCACCTCACTCCTCTACGATCCTAGAGTTATAGAACTATCTAGGTAGGACCTCAGAACTTGACCTGCTCGTGGGTGTATGTGCAGGCTTAAGGTGTGTACCGTGATCATTCTGGATCTTCTCCATCACACGGCATCTGTGATGTTAGTGCATATAGAATTCATTCCGAGCGCGGAGACGTCATCTTTAGAAATTGAAACTGAAATTGAAAATATCCACCAGCTTCCTGCAAGAAGGATAGGGTAAGGGAGTCAAAGGATTATGGTTTTTTTTCCGGTTGGTGGATACGGTGCAGCAGTCGAAGGGTTACTAGTTTGGGGGGGGGGGGGGTGGTTCGAGGTGCTTCTGTATTTTCAACCGACTGCTACTTTCTGGCATAATTTGAAATTGAAATTTGTTAAGCAGAAATCGATTAGAAAACAATGGGTTAAATGGTACTCGATATTTCCAGTTACACTGAATCTAGTATTCATGCTGCCATAAAAAGACAGATGGGACAAGGCATAATGATTAATAACTAAATAAATGAATATACAAACAAATAAAAGAAAGAAAGAAAGAAAGACAGACAGAAAGACAGAAAGAAAGAACATGAAAACAAATACAGAAACAGATACAGACGAAACATACTCATAAACACACAAGCACACGCCACACACACACACACACACAACACACACACACACACACACACACACACACACAACCACACACACACACACACACACACACACACACACACACACACACACACAAACACACACACACAATCACATACACACACACAATCACACGCACAGTCACACACATATACACACAAACAGGCATGCACGCAGACACTCACACACATATACACACAAACACGCATGCATGCACACACACAAACACACACAAACACATCCACAAAACACACACACACACATACACACACATATACACAAACACACATATACACCCACACACTCACACACACAATCACACACATGTACACACAAACAAGCATGCACACACACACACAAACACATCCACACACACAAACACACAAACACGCACACACACACTCACACACACGCAACACACTCACACACACATCGTTAATATCACTCATAATGAAAAGACATTAAATCAAAGAACGAACGAACGAACTCACACACACACACACACTCACATACACACACACAATCAAACACAAACAAACACACACAAACAACACACACATACACATACACACACACATACACACACACACACACACACACACAACACACACACACACACACACACACATACGCACACCCGCACACACTCACATTATATATACTATATATATATATATATATATATATACATAAATGACAAACAAGAGAGAGAGCACCATATGTTTCCTTATACAGACAAGAAGAGCCGATCAAAAGGAAATAGCATTCAGATTAGCAAGATGGGTTTTCCATATGATCTGCAGATAAATCGATTTTTAATTTGTCTGATAGTACAATTCTAATCTGTAACGCAGATGGAGAGAATGACAGGCGGAAAACATGAACACGACAGAGGAAAATGATTTTCTTTGAAACAAACAAATGCATACTACGTGAATGAAACACACACACACATCACACACACACACACACACACACCACACACACACACACACACACACACACACACACACACACACACACACATACACACACGCACTCTCTCTCTAATACACATACTCACATATGTTCTCTCTCACACACACACACACACACACACACACACACACACACACACACACACACAGCAAGCATAATGCATATGCATGTTTACATATATACATACATGTATAATAGATAGATAGATAGATAGAAAATGATAGATATGAATATATAGATAGATTGATTAATATATATATATATAATTATAATATATAATATATATATAGATAGTATGTATGTATGTATATATTATAATATATATATATATATATATATTGTAGATTAAACCAAAGAAACAAGATAACAAACTAGAGTTTTGTGCCCAGTGCTTCGGCCAGTGGCCTTCCTCAGGGGACTGTTTATTTGAAATGAACACACACATCAAACATTTTTGAATGAAGATGTTCACAGAGTAGCCCAATCTTTTTTCTTTTCAACAACACGAGACGCCTGCCCATCCCCCCTCCCCCAACCCCAATCCCAACGCCAAACACCAAATCTCATTCCTCCACCCCAGCGTGCCCCACCCACATGAACACAACCGCACACACTCGCACGCACCGCACGCACTCGCACGCACACATATACAACATTAAACAAACACAAACACTCATTTATATGCACACCCGCACACACGCACGTACGTACAAAAATGGTACACGCACACATACGTACACACCACACACACGCACACTCATGCATATATATGTATGTATGTATACACACACATTATGTATGCCTCTGTCTTTGTGTGTGTGTGTGTTTCTTTGTGTTTCTTTGTGTGTTTGTGTGTGTGCGTGCGTATGCATGTATGTATGTATGTATGTGTGTATGTATGTACGTATGTACGTATGAACGTATGTACATTTGTATTGGTGTGTGTATGTATGTATGTATGTATGTATATATGTATGTGTATGTATATGTATGTATGTAATATGTATGTATGTATGTATGTATCTATGTATCTATATATGTATGAACGTATGTAGGTGTCTGTTGCTGTTAATACAGCGTGAGTAGATCATATTAACAGCCTGGCAAGTGATACACGACAGCCTGAAAAAAAAAGCCTCAAAGCAGCACTTCAGATCGCACATTTTCGACTCAATCCTCCCTGCTGAAAACATAAACATACATGCAATCTGCACTCAACCTCACGGTAAGCGGAGGCATGATCATACCTACTTTTTATGTATTTAAGGCTAACAAATTGAAATCGTTTCCGAAAAGAATGCAATGAACAATGAGTGGATTTTCAACATGTTTGAGGAAAGGCAGATGTGGAAGACAAGAGACCCAGAGTGCAGTTTGGAGCAGCCAACATTCCAGGGAGTGATGCTGAAGATTGAACTCATATAAAATGTAACACACACACACACACACACACACACACACACACACACACACACACACACAACACACACACACACACACACACACACACACACACACACACACACACACACACACACACATGTAGATACAATTGTTTGGCTTGGAGTCCAAGTAACAAAAGAAGGAAGACGAGGAGGAGGAGTAGAACAAGAAGAAGAAGAAGAAGATGATGATGATGATGATGATGATAATGATGATGATGATGATGATGATGATAAGGAGGAGAGAAGGAGGAGAAGAAGAAGAAGGAGTAGGAGAAGAAGAAGGAGGA
Organism: Monoplex corrugatus; assembly: GCA_030674185.1. Taxonomy (NCBI): domain Eukaryota; kingdom Metazoa; phylum Mollusca; class Gastropoda; order Littorinimorpha; family Ranellidae; genus Monoplex; species Monoplex corrugatus. The sequence goes on along the minus strand of JAPXFY010001734.1, from coordinate 25,450 downwards.
GGAGGAGTAGAAGAAGAGCAACAAAAACAAGAACAAAAGCAAGAAGAACAAAAAGAAGGACAAGGACAAGAACAAGTACAAGAAGAAGTAAAGAAATGCTCTTGATATGTTTCGATCTCTTCCAATGGGACTTTGACCTTTTTAAAATGATAATGTGATTCTGATTGTGTTTTTATTCTTCTCTCTCTCTCTCTCTCTCTCTCTCTCTCTCTCTCTCTCTCTCTCTCTTCTCAATCTCTTCTCTTTCTCTCTCTCTCTCTTTCTTTCTCTGTCTCTCTTTCTCGCTGTCTCTCTGTCTCTCTCTCTGTCTCTGTCTCTCTCTCTTTCTCTCTTTCTCCCTCTCTCTGTCTCTTTGTGTCTCTGTGTCTCTCTGTGTCTCTGTCTCTCTTTCTCTGTCTCTGTCTCTGTCAGTCTGTCTCTCTCTATTTCTCTCTCACTCACTATCTCTCTCTCTCCCTGTGTCTCTGTCTGTCTGTGTGCTTGTCTCTCTGTCTGTCTCTGTCTCTCTCTCTTCTCTCTCTCCCCCTCTGTCTCTATCTCTCTCTCTCAACACTCTCTCCTCTTTCTCTCTCAATCTCTCTCTTTTTCTCTCTCTCTTTCTTTCTTTCTTTCTCTGTCTTCTCTTCTCCGTCTCTCTGTCTCTCTCTCTGTCTCTGTCTCTCTCTTTCTCTCTTTCTCCTCTCTCTGTCTCTTGTGTCTCTGTGTCTCTCTGTGTCTCTGTCTCTCTTCTCTGTCTCTGTCTCTGTCAGTCTGTCTCTCTATTTCTCTCTCATTCACTATCCTCTCTCTCTGTGTGTCTCTGTATGTCTGTGTCTTGTCTCTCTGTCTGTCTGTCTCTCTTCTCTCTTTCTCTCCTCTCCCTCTGTCTCTATCTCTCTCTCACAACACTCTCTCTCTCTTTCTCTCTCAATCTCTCTTTTTTCTTCTCTCTTTCTTTCTTTCTTCTCTCGTCTCATCTTTCTCGCGTCTCTCTGTCTCTGTCTCTCTCTCTTTCTCTCTTCTCCTCTCTCTGTCTCTCTGTGTCTCTGTGTCTCTCTGTCTCTGTCTCTCTTTCTCTGTCTCTGTCTCTGTCTGTCTGTCTGTCTGCTCTCTCTCTCTCTCTCTCTCACTATCTCTCTCTTCCTGTGTTCTGTCTTCTGTTGCTTGCTCTCTGTCTGTCTGTCTCTCTCTTTCTCTCTCTCTCCCTCTGTCTCTATCTCTCTCTCTCTCACAACTCTCTCTTTCTCTCTCTCCCCCCCTCTGTTTTCTCCTCTTTTCTCTACCCCCTCTCCCCCTTTCTCTCTCCTTCTGGCATCCCCTCTCTACCGCTCGTCACCGCGTCCTAAATTTTACACTTTCTCGTCGCAAAGGTCTGGCCAACAGAGACGTCATCAGTATCGTCACAGGCGAGAACATCGGCACCGCCATTTTTTCCACTTCCGCCCCTCAAAGCACTTCATTTCCGGCATTCACTCTAGCAAGCAAGCAAGGCGAGACAGAACCACAGTCCTCTCCCTTTTTTCTGTCTCACAGATAGAAACATCACCTTGTTTGGCGTTCCTACGTATATTAACCATCATAATTTTACCCTATTTTAATTTGTTTTTCTCAAGCTTTTTCTTCTCTCCATCACAGCTTCCTTCCTGTCAGGCTATATTTCTAATGTTGAAACTGTTTAGTTGTTGCTTTTTTCAGTGTTGTTCTTCATAATAATGATAACAATAATAGTAACAACAATAATAAGAAGAAGAACAATAATAATCATTATAATTATTATGATAGTGGTGATATTAACAGCAATAACAGTCATTGTCACTATGATTATTATTATCATCATCTTTTTTTTTTCACCATCATCATTATCATCAGTATTATTATTATTATTACTAGTATATTACTGTTGTTGTTGTTGTTGCTGTGTTGGTGTTGGTGGTGTTGGTGGTGTTGGTGATGGTGGTTGTGGTGGTGATGGTGATGGTCGTGATAGTGGTTTTGTTGTTGTTCTTGTTGCTAATATTATTATTATCATTATTATCATTATTATAATTATTATTGTTATTATCATCATTAGTATCATTGCTATTGTTATTATCATCATCATCATTGTAGTCATGGTGATGAAAATGATAACGATGGTGGCGATGATGATGATGAAGGCGATGATAATGATGCCGACGATGATGACGATGATGATGACGATGATGATGATGATGATTAGCAAATGATTTTTGAGGAACAGTGTTCTGTCAGATCACACCTTTTGAGAACGTAGCAATATCATAGTCGCAATGAAACGATGGGGCTGAGGGGGTTGGGGTGAATGGGGTGGGGAGGAGGGGGAACAGAACAATCGTCTTCATGTTGTTGTTGTTTTTTTCCTTCGCCGTGTACAGCATAGTCAAGCCACGTGTAGGTGATGAGTGTAGCGTGGTGTTTATTATTTTTTTCCCCTTAGTTCTTGCTGGTTGCACTGTTGAAGTTTTAGGGTCTTAATGCCGCTTCTTCCTGGCGATGGTACCTGCGTTATGGATAGAACTCAACGGTACAGCGTTCGACTGCAGATCGAGACGTCCCTGGTTCGAATCCAGGTGTCGTCTTTCTTAAATTGTGTTTTTATCTATTTACCTATTCACGTATATACTTACTTACGTACTTGCTTGCTTACTAAATTACTTGCATACTTACTTACATACTTACTTACCTACTTGCTTACTTGCTTGCTTGCTTATTTACTTACTTATAAACTTACAAACTTACTTGTTAACTTATCAACTTACTATCTTACGAACTAACTACGTTACTTACTTACTTACTTACTTACTTACTTACTTACTAACTTACTTACTTACTTACTTGTTTGCTTACTTGCTTGCTTGCTTGCTTGCTTGCTTGTTTACTTCCTTATTTACTTACCTACTCACTGACTCACTCACTTACTTATTTACTTTACTTACGTACTTGCTTACTTGCTCGCTTACTTACTTATTCACTTACGCACTTACTTAATTCTTACTTACTTAGTACTTACGCACTTACCTACTTACCTACTACTTACTTACTTACTTACTCACTTACTTATTTGCTCACTTATTTACTCACTTACTCGCGTACTCGCTTACTTACTTACTTACTTACTTACTACTTACTTACTTACTTACTCACTCACTAACTTACATACCTATCTATATCCACTTTTCTTTCCTCCGAAGTGAACGACAGACTGGCGGGGCTACGATTAAGAAAATATTGCCTTCATCTAATTGATAGACAGCTGAGATTTTATCCATTGACTGGGGGGATGGGGGTGGGGGGTGTGGGAGGGGGGGGGGGCTTTCTGTCATGTGAGACAACTTTATACAGAATAGCTAGTTGTGTAAATATTCATTTATTTACTTTTATGTATGCTCCTTATTTTGAAGATGAGGTACACACAAACACATGTTCACCTTTAATTATTTATTTATTTAGTTTATATGTATGCTCCTTATTTTGAAGATAAGATACACAGAAACACATGTCATTTACATATAACCAAGATTATTTCAATGATAGGCCGATACAAGATACAAGATACAAGATAGTTTATTTATCCCGAAGGAAATTACGTTGCCAATCACATTACAAATTAGACATAAAATTATACATTATAAATTATAAAGGCATTAAAAACAAACAATTAATATTATCACATACATTATAATATCACATACTCTCGCATATCACAGCGCGCTGCTCTCACATAGACCAAGTGCCAATTATCACAATAAACATTAAAATAGTAAAAATAGAGTGCAGGTTAAGCATAAAGATTTCAACTAAAATTACGAGTATAAGCGTTGTTAAAAGATAATATGGCTTTGGGTATGAAACTATCTTTGTATCTCTTTGTCCGTGTCGTCGGTTGTCGTAGCCTACCACTCCTGTCAATTCGTCTTTTGTCAACCTCGTCCACAAGTGGGTGAGTTTTGTCATTCAGTATGTTAACTGTCTTGTCAGTCAGTCGTTTGTGGTAGGCCATGTCCAGCGTCTCATGTCTTTGTCCTGTCACATTTCCAGCTTTTTTGATTATCTTCTCCAGCCTTTCCCTGTCTCTCTCTGACACATTCCCACCCCAGCACACAACCCCAAAGAATAGCAAGCTGCTGATGGCAGATCTGTAAAATGAAGAAAGAATTTCAGAGTTTACTCTAAAAGATCTAAGTTTTTCTAAGGCAATAGAGTCTTGGTTGTACCTTCTTAATGATAGAATCTGTGTTTTCTGAAAAGGAGAGCTTGTTGTCAAAGACGATGCCCAGGTACCTGTGCGCATCCACTCTCTCCACTTCCTCACCCTTGATGCGCACAGGCCCGGGGCATCAGTCTTGGCTCTGGTAAAGCCCAATAACAATTTCCTTAGTTTTAGATGCATTCAGTTCCAGATAGTTTTCTTCACACCAGTTCACAAAGTGTCTCACCTCTTCTCTGTACAATAAATCATTTTTCTTATAAATCATTCCAACCTGACTGGTGTCATCCGCAAATTTAACTAAAGGGCATGACTCATCCTTCTGTCTTCCATCTGCAGTATACAAAGTAAACAAAAATGGTGAAAGAACAGTTCCCTGGGGGGCACCAGTGTTGGTGTACAGCACATCAGATAGAACAAAGGAAACATGAGATGAAGCAGATGCAATAGGCAGTCTGACAAATTGAGGTCTAAAATCAAATAATCAAAAATCCAGATATAAAATTTTGAGGGATGTTCATTTTAGACATTTTATCAACGAGGAGATGTGGCTGGATGGTATTAAAAGCACTACTAAAATATAAAACATCAGCCTAATAGAGTTGCCAGGTTTGTCCAGGTGACTATACACAGTATTTAAAACATACAAAACAGCATCTTCAACACTTCTATTCCTTCTATAAGCAAATTGTAAGGGGTCAACAAAATCAGAGACAAGAACAGACAGCCTATTCAATACTATTCTCTCACAGAGCTTTATGATAGCAGATGTTAAGGCTACGGGCCGCAAGTCGTTCATCTGCGTGACCCTAGGCTTCTTTGGTACTGGAATGATGGCAGAAGCCTTCCAGCATTCAGGGACCTTTTCTAGTCTGAAACTAAGGTTAAAGATTACTGTAAAGATATATGCCAGCTGATTGGCACACTGTTTTAAACTTTGGGGGAAACCCCGTCCGGGCCAGGGGCCTTTCTAGGGTTGCAATCTTTTAACAGACGACGCACCTCCTTCTCGTCTGTCTCTAAGCTACTGTCATTGTCTTTCTTGCCTGTTGAAAATCTCTCACGGATGTTTTCATGATGAGAAGAAAAATCTTTACTATCAAATCTACAATAAAACTTGTTGAGTTCATTGGCTCTGTCTTTGTTGTTGGCAGGGTCTGGCTGTGCCTCACTTTGTCCCTTCTTTGCATACCCACCATCAGTTTAATGTTGTTCCAAACTTTCTTCATGTTGTTACCAGCAAAGTCCTTCTCCACCTTTTTCTTGTACTCTTCCTTCCCTCTCTTAATTTCCCCATCAAGCTGTTTTTGCGCTTCCCTGCTTTTTGCCTTGTCCCCCTCCACAAAGACTTCTTTTTTATGTTTTAATGCTTTAACTATATCCCCTGTTATCCATGGCTTTGAATTTGCATACACTTTCATTTTCTTTTCTGGAATGGCAGTGTCAACACAAAAGTTAATATATTCAGTGGTGACATCTACGAGTTCATCAAGGTTGTCACTACTATGCATAAACATGTCCCAATCAGTACAGTCCAATGCCCCTTGCAGGGCCTCGCAGGCTTCTGTTGACCACACCTTGACGGTGCGCCGCTTGGGTGGTTCCCTCCGGACGACAGGTCTGTAGCGGGGGAGTAGCTGGACGATATAGTGGTCAGAGCGTCCAAGCGGCCCCGTAGCGACTGACTGATAAGCATCTTGGACATTTGCATAACACAAGTCTAATAATGTATTCTTGCCCCTAGTTGCACAAGTGACTTGTTGGTAATACCCAGGTAGATCTTTTTTCTTGAGGGTGCAGTGGTTGAAATCACCGGTGATGATTTTTAGTGCGTCAGGCGATTTCGAGTCAATGTCAGCGGTATGACACGCCAATGTGTTCACTGCTTCACGTGCGCTTGCGCTTGGTGGGATGTAGACCACTGTTACGATCACGTGGGGGAATTCCCTCGGCAAGTAGTACGGTCGAAAGCTGACCGTAAGAATTTCTATGTCAGGGGTACACATTTCAGTTTTCACAGTTGCATTTTTCTTGTGACACCATTTTTCATTAAAGTACAGACACACGCCTCCCCCCCCCCCCTCTTTTTACCTGTGATTTTCTTGCTTCTGTCCCCTCTTAATATAGAGAATCCATCAATATCAACATCCATCTTGCCTTGTAGCCACGTTTCTGTGAAACACATCAGACTACATGTTTTCAACACATTGTCATATTTTACCCTAGCGTGTAGTTCATCCATTTTCTTATTCAAAGATTGCACATTGCTCATCGCTATTTTAGGGAGGATGGGTTTGTCCCCTCTCCTTTTATTTCTAGCCTTGACACCTCCTTTCTTTCCCCTTTTCCTGACCTTCATTTCTTCAGGTAGTTGAGACGTTGGCCGTCTAACCAGCGGCGATGACCGGAGGAGTAGAAGCTCGGCCATATTGTATTGAATCTTGCTGCCAGTTGACGTGGAACTTGTTTCTTGGCACTCGGTCTCCGTTAAAAGCAGGCACACATGATAAGACATACTAACACATTCCTTGAACAGTCATCCATCTTTCAGCAAAAATTTAGACGTAGAAAGTCACAACAACACAAGAAAAGTAAAAAGTAAGGGAGAGAGCGTGAATTGGCCGTGTCGCCGCCAGCACAGCGCACACATACCAGCATAAAATATAGACCAGGTAAAACATAGGCTAGGTAGGGCCTCAAGACTTGGCCAGCTCATGGGTTTATTTGCAGGCTAAAAGCATGTGCCATGATCACCATACACTTGACACCTGTGACGTTAGTGCATTTGGAAGAATTAGTTCCGAAGGCGGAGACGTTGTCTTGAGAAACTGAAAGTGTATGACACCATGGTTTATGGGAAGGCACCTGTAGACCAGATATCTCTGACTTAAACCTTCTGGGTTTCCTGTAGAGTTTTCCACTCCCTGAAGTCAGGATCCAAAAGACCTACCATGTGAGCGTTCCCCCGTAGGGATGCCGGGGGATCTTTCAGTATAAATAGTATCCCCCACCTTCTGGACATTCTCCGCTAGAAATTTCCTCTCTTCTGTCATTCTCTCTGTTTCTTTCTTCCTCCTTTGTTTTCTGTCATTTCTTCCTGTCATTTCCTGCCTTGCTGGTCCATTCACCTGTATGCGTTCCATAAAGGCTTACATACTTTTTCCTAGGATTTATAATTAGGTACATGTGTTAAGTGCTCTTTTGGCTCTAGGGAAACATGAGATATGCGGAAGCAATTTTTAGGTAATTTAGACCCGTTTTTATGTTAATGTTAATGTCCTTAGTTATGTTTAAATGTGTATTCAGGTATGTTTTTGTAACTCCGCTGTGCGATAAATTGGACGGAGTGGTCAACGCCAGGGGCACCTCCGGAGTTCATGTGTGCGAATGCATTGATATGTTGTGTGCTTAATTTCTTTTCCTTTTGTTCTTGTTGAAGTATTGTGTGCTTTTAAAACGGTTATAACCATGATATGGTTCTACCCAGTCGGCTGGGCTTTAAATGATAATATGTGATGATGATGATGATGATGATGATGAGATGATGATGATGATAGATGATGATGATGATGATGATGATGTGAGTGTAGGGGACTGGGACTGTAGATGGCCATTAATCGTCAGATGGTTCCGTTACAGGATAGATCTCATCTCATCTATCTCCATCGCCGTGGGCGACGGTGGAAACTCCACTCTTTGTCACGAAGGATTGTCAGGCGACACGGTCTCTGCTCCTGCGTATGATGTAATGGAGCACCCAGTTTGCAGGCGTCAGCGATGTTGAGGATTTTGCTGAAGGATTTTGCTGGCCTTCCTTTTTTCTCTTTACCTCGACTCTCCCATGCAGGACCAATGTCATCAAGTTCATAAAACAGAGCTGGTAAAACGTGGACAACTTCAAGTACTTGGGCTCTGTCAATACCAACACAAGATCTTGCAGCAGGGACATCATATCAAGAATAGGCATGGCCAAGCAAAAAATGGTCCAGTTGAAGAACATATGGAAAGACAGAGGCAATACCAACGAAACCGAAAATAACAAATTTGCGCTGCTTAATTTGGCTTGTTGTCGTGTACGGATGTGAAGCCTGAACTTTGAAGGAAGATGACGAAAATGAAATAAACGGAGCAGAAATGTGGTTCTACAGGCGTCTTCTCAGAATAAAATGGACAGACAAAAGAACCAGTGAAAGCGTGCTAAAGGAATTAGCTGTCCAACGTAAAATGCTCCCAGAGATCATCAAAAGGAAATTGAAGTACAGCAGGTACATGAACAGAAATACAGGATATGTACGGCATGCTTATTATCAACCTGTATATTTACAGGTTGATGTATCAGTAATTTTCTGATAAACACGAGCGTTTTTGTTGATAACACATGACGCAACCGATCGATAAGGATTACGGAAGCTTCGTTGGGGAAAAAACAAACAGCCGCTCTCCTGTTTGTTCGTGTCGCTGTTGGATGCAGGCGCTTACTCAGTCAATGTCTCTCTTCTTGTCCGTGGGAATAGGTGAGTGAAACCCAGAATGAAATGGTAAGTTTGGTCTGTATTTGGTTTTGGTCCCAACATCTACAATGTCTTCCTCGACTTTTCTTCTCAGTTTGACCGGAAAATCGAAAAGAACGTCTAGTCCTTCGGAAGGGGACGAAAAACGAGTCGGACCCGTGTGCCTTCGGGCTGCGAACACTAAAGATCCCACAGCAGTTGAAAATCGTGAAGAGCAGGGCATTGCCCGGCTGCCTTGGTATAAAACATAGGAGAACAGGTTGATTTCCCAGGTCCCACCCCTTGAAGACCAATTAGCCTTCTTGTATTTCTGAGTCCAACAATGTCTGTTCTGATCAACTTTCTAAGGACACTACTTACTAAGCCCCCCACCCCACCCCACTACCCCCTCCCCTACTACTAACAACAGTAATCGCTCCGTCGCGGAGCCAGATCGAATATTATGATACAATCCCACCCTCACCCCTTACCCTTCACCCCTACCCCCACCACCACCTTGGTAAGGGAGACGACCACCGCGACTTTTCAGCGACAGTCCCTGTGAACCACTGACACCACACCAAAGACCCCAACCTGAATTCACCACAGACCCAGGGGAAGAAGTAGATAAATCCAACACTGAAATCATCACGAGATCAGACCATCGATGGCTGCAGAAACTGAGAACACTTTTTCATGATGTTGTATTGATCGATGATTTCATGATAACGGGAATGTGATGTTCATGATGCTATGCAGTTGTTCTTATCTAGGATTGAGACCACGACAGAGCTATACTCTACGTTTATTATCGTAGCATACCTTGGCATCAATCAGGCCCGAGAGGTACACACGCTTGCAGTGTCGGTCACGAATTTTGAGTGATACTCTCATTGACTAATCCGTAAAAGTGGATGAGACTGGATCGACTGTATTGGTACCTGTCTTCCCACTGAGCCCGTAAATAGTCAGAAGGAAAAGACAAGCAACATTTATAGGCCATTTTATGAGGAAGGGGGATTTGGAGCACCTGGTCACAACGGGAAAGCTGGAGGGAAAGAGAGCACCAGGTAGACCCAGGGAGAGAATGCTGGACGGACTTGCAGAGTGGCTGGGGATGAGGAGGGTGGGGGAGATGCTGGGGGCAACGAGAGATAGAGATGGTTGGAAGTCCATGGTCGCCAACGCCATGCGGCAGGGCACCTGATGATGATGATGATGAGGCCAGCTCATGGGTTTATGTGCAGGCTTAAGGCTTGTACCATGATCGCTACACACATGGCACCTGTGATATTAGTACTTATGAATTCGCTCCGAGCGCGGAAACGTCGTATTGAGAAATTGAAACCGAAACTGAAACTGAGTCCATAGCACTCTAGGTTGAAGCCAAGGTAGAAAATCCCAACGGTCGCCGTGGTGTCGTGGTTAGCGCAACGGACTACCAACTGGAAGGCTGAGGGATCGCATCCCCATCAGTCCCTTCATAAATCATTGTGGGATTTTTCGGCTCTAACCAGCTCCTACCCAGAGTTTGACGTGCTATGGGCTCATCGGGAAGACTGGGACCACACAGCCGAGTCTCATCCACTTCACGGATGCATCATTGAGGGTGTTGTTCAATCAAATCTTCTGACCAGCACCGCAGGTGTCTGTATCTCTTGGGCCTGGTTGACGCCAGGATATATTATGATAATAAGCGTTGAGTTCAGCCCTGTCACGCAGTCTCAGTCCTAGATGGAACTCCATAGCATCATGATTATCATCCTCATAGCTATCGTCATCATCGTATTGTAAAAGCTGTTCCATCTTTTGTGGCCATTAAGATGACGTACAAAATGGGACAATTTTTTTTTTTAAAAGATGAGCACAAAGGTAACCTCCCTATGTGCGATGATCCTTAAACAAAAAAGAAAAGGTAGAAAATCCCACACTGATTGTTTAGACAGACAGGGATTCAAACCCAGGAAGTCCCAGGCAGCAGTCTGTTGTGTGCCCACTTCACCACGGTGACTGCATATTTGTTCAAACGCATTACTGCTGCGAATTTCTAAACCATTGTTTATGTATGTGTTGACCAAAGATGTGGTGGTTAAGATAAAAAAGAAACGAAAAAAGAAAGTGTTTAAATAAAATGTCATCGATGCGAGTGAATTTAGATCATTCTCTTGGATTTTTTTTATTTTCATAATGTTATTTTTTTTATTTCTATGTGCTTTCATCTCAACACAACTGGATTTAAATGTAAGACACATCTAAGTGTTAATGTACTTTGCATGATACAAGAACGCAAGAATGTGTGTGTGTGTGTGTGTGTGTGTGTGTGTGTGTGTTGTACGTGTGTAGTGTGTGTGTGTGTGTGTGTGTGTGTGTATGTGCGTGTGTGTGTGTGTGTGCGTGCGTGTGTGTGTAAGTGTGTGTGTGCGTACGTGTGTGTGTGTGTGTGCATGTATGTATGTGTGTATGTATGTACGTATGTATGTATGTATGTATGTATGTATCTATCTATGTATGATGTATGTATGTGTGTGTGTATGTATGTATGTATGTGTGTGTGCGTGTGTGTGCGCGCGCACGCGCGTGTGTGTGTCTGTGTGTGTTTTATATTTTTTCAGACGAACTATTACCGCAAATCCACACTGGAAAAAGAAATCAAAACCAAGAACTTCAGCACCGTGACAGCTAAGAAGAACCGGAAATCCATTCTTGGACACCATCAGATTACACCACCTACTTTTGCTGAGTGCAGTGTCGTCCACTCCCTGAAACAAAAGACTGTACATAGTTCTCTAATCATCTCCAAAACTCAAAACTGTGCTCTGGAACTATAACTCGTTAGTCACCGCACAATCTGCACATCATATCACAACTACAAACAAAAACAAAAAAAACAGCATGGCTGAAGAGGAGCAACATACGCAGAGGAACCTACAAGAAAACGTACCCAAGATTCAGGAAACCTCAGATCGTATTCACGATAAAGTTGAAAAACTGCGCAAACAAGTACACGACCTGGAAGACAGGGTCACGAGATGTGAGGAGCACAAAGCAAAACTCAACCGTGCTCTCGACGAGTTGGAGAGAGTAATGCAAAATATAGACGCTTCCATGTCTAAGAACCGAAACAAAAAGTAGAGAACGTCAATCTTATCACAGAGTGTTATGAACCTCCAGAATGGCACGGCTCCTTAAGAATATTTTGTTTTTAATCGCGTCAGCTGATATCGTCCGAAATCATCGAAATCAAGGTGCCTAGGCGAACTGATTTTTTTAACGTTTTTGTTGTCTTTTTTTTTTCCACGCAAGCGATAGATCGTGCATTATCTCAGAAAATCACGTCAGATGATATACGAAATCAAGGTGCTTAGGTGAAAATGTTTTTTTGTTTTTGTTTTTGTTTTTTGTTTTTTGCCACGCAGGCGATAAATTGTGCATTATCCAGAAAATCACGTCAGCTGATACAAGGGGTGCAAAAGTAGTATACAGTAAGTACCACATCATTATTAAATGCTTAATTCCGCTCTCGATTAGAGGAGTGTGTGAATACCGACGACAAGCAGTTTGAGTACCTGAGGGATTAAGGCTGTGCTTGTTATTACATGTATATGCAATATTCATTTGTTTGTATAATAAATGCGATGAGTATTGTACGTGTTTTCTTTTTTCATAACTGTCTACCTACTTTTGCACCCCCCCCCCCCCCCCTGTATAATTCAAAATTAAGGTGCTTAGGTGAAAACGATCTTTTTTTTCCACGCAGGCGGCAGAGTGTGCATTAGCCCAGTAAGGTTTGAAGACGGATGTACAGAAGCGACAAAGTTTAACAGGGAAACCAAATATATCTCGTATGAAGAAGTGACACATGAAACAGATATGACACTATTAATTCTGAACAAATAACATCACGATGAAACACCAGGAGGCAGCAACATATTTCATCATGGACATAATCTCTGTACAATTATTTTCAAAGTAGGCCTATTTATAACTCTGCCGTGATACTAAGGCCTTCGCTTGCAGGAGGCAGCAAGATAATTTATAATGGAAATAATCTCTGTGCAATTATTCAAAATGTTAATGAATCTGCCGTGACATTAAGGTCTTCGTTCACATAGTAGCATTTTTGTTGTCTTCACTCAGAATACATAACTACTATTTCTCGATTTCCATTCAAACATTCCAAGAGCAAATTTCAGAACCGTCTACGTATTTTCCTCTGATTGTTTACTATTCAAGCTCAGCCATCTCCTACCACTCTCACACTGGGACTATAGCAGAATTTAATGAACTTCCACATCACTTTATTCGGACTGTGACAAAATTTAGTCATATATTCTGTGTATTTGGATAGACGTATAGTCATATTTTTCAGTTTGTTCAGACTGAAACAAACTTGCTAGATTTTGATAAATCTTCTTTATGCTTCTACAAAAACTTTAGTGATAGTTGGATTCATCTTCTTGTATTAGAGAATGAAAGAAACATTATACATGTATGAACAGACAGTAATAAATCTTGTCTGATGGTGATGATATTGTTGTTGTTGTTGTTTTTTTCTTTATTCAAGAACAGCGAAGAATTAATACAATATTGAATTTTATTTTCATAGACCACACATATAATGAGATACCAAAATCACAATACAAATAAACGGATGAGTGTGTATGTTTATTTATGATCATGCTCATGTACACACACACACACACACACACACACACACACACACACACACACACACACACACACACACAACACCACACCACAACACACACACACACACAACACACAAACACACATACATACACACGCACAAACTAACACCCACACACACACACACACATCACACAAATACACACAAACACAAACACACACACACACAACACACGCACACAAACCACACACACACACACACACAACACACACACACAACACCACACACACACACACACACACACACACACACACACACACACACACACACACACACACACACACAGATCTTATTTTTCCAATGGGTAAATTTCTTATCGGTTTCTTGTATTGAAATACGCAAATGAAATATTCTGAAGAAAACACACTAAGATAAAAAAATAAAAAAAACAGCACTTTTTTTCGGAGTCCAAAACGATAATTTGTATCACTGGTTTTGACAGTTTGCTTTGTGCAGTTTGCCTTTAGAAATACTTAAAATTGAATCGGAAAGGGCTATTATATTAACAGTCCAAAAACAATGTAGTAAACAGTCTTGTGTACGATTTCAGAAACTACATAAACTGCTTCACTTTAAACTCATTTCTTTGGCTACAATGATAACAGCAAGTATTTGTTACATGATTCTTATCTAAATCCAAGTTTGATTTGTTTAACAGTATGCGTTTGCAAAGCATCGCGTCAAATTAATTTCTTCCCCAAGTGTTTATTCCCATTCGCTGCGACATTTCAGACACTTCATCGTTCCTTATGATTACACCAGAATAGTTTGGGTACTTTTGTTTGTGAAATAATTCTTAATAAGAAAAATCAACTCAATTTTATTGCTAGTGGTTAGTGTAGCAAGTTTGTTCAGATAGCCTTTATTCGAATGTACATAAATAAATAGTATTAAAATATACAGCTATGTTGTGTCTTTCAATGAATTCTGCGTTTGAAAAGAAATGACCAGTATCATGGATAAGGTATTTGAATTTAATAGATTGCTTTGTGAACCCAATAAGCATGTTTTATGATATTTGTCTCAAGTTTATTTATACTATTTATTGAAAAATAAAAATTCTCAAAGAACATCTTCTGATTGTTTGGGTATGTTATTTTCTCAAAGGCTTCAACTATTTCAAAAAAAGAAAATTTTCAAAAATCGTTCGTATGACGATGCTTTTCTTACATATTTGGAACATAATGATATAGTTTGTTCAACTTTTGGATACAGATGATAAAGAATATCTTTCGACTTACGTTCTGTTTTATAAAATCTATTCAACAGTACCGTGGTCAATTAAATGGTTCGGAAACAGTCCGGGTAGTCTGTGACCAAACAAACTAATACGAGAGAAATGAGAGGATGGGAAGAGGGGAGTGTTTGTGTGAAAGACAGAGAGAAAAAAATGAGAATGAGAAAGAGATGGACAGAACGGGGAAGATGACACAGAGAGAGTATGTCTGAGAGAGAAGGGGGAGAGAGAGAGAGAGAGAGAGAGAGAGAGAGAGAGAGAGAGAGAGAGAGAAAGAGAGAGAGAAGAAGACAGACGAAAGAGAGACAGACAGACAGAGTCAGACAGAGACAGAGGCAGAGACAGAGAGACACAAAGAGAGAGAGACAGAGAGACAGAGACAGAGAGAGACAAAAGACAGACAGACTTACAGGCAGGCAGACAGACAGACAGACAAGCAGACAGACAGGAGGGTCAGAGAGAGAACGGGAGAGAATCGAACGATTGAAATAAAAAAGACTGAAAAAAAAAGATTTGTATGTATGTTCAAGGGCAGTGCATAAGCAGAAGGGAGCTTTCTTATATCCAGTTCTTGTTCTTGTAGGATCTACAATAAGAGAAAGAAAGAGACAGAGGTAGAGAGAGAAAGAGAGAAAAAGAGAGAAAAGAGGGAGGGAGGGAGGGAGGATGAGCGAGGGAGAGAGAGAGACAGAGATAGACACTGAAAGAGACAGTGAGAAACAGACAGACAGACAGACAGACAGACGGACAGATAGATAGATAGACAGACAGAGCAAGACAGAGAGCACTGATGCGAACACACACAAATCCGCCACGAACTTTATTCAGAGAAAAAAGGTCGGCGCCCCATTTGAAGGGAATAGATTTACAAGATCATACACATGTTGATAAACTACGTGCACACACACGCGCGCGTGCGCGCACACACACACTCACACACACACATATATATATTACTCACACGCACACGCACACACACACACACACACGCACACACACACACTCACACACACACACACGCACACACACACACGCATATACACGCATACATACACACAGATGCATGCATATATGTAGCTAGTTAACAGAATAGAATAGAACAGAACAGAATATCTGTTATGGTTTCATCTTCCATGAAATATTCAAACATTACACAATATATACCATTTATTAAAACAACATTCTGCCACCATAGTGATGATACAGACAGAGACAAGCAAAGAATCAGACACAGAGACACAACTGTATGTGGTTTTGTCGAGCTTACACAAAGGCAAAAAAATAAATAAGTGAGTAAAACAAACACAACTTAACCCCTTCACCGCCAGTGATTTTAGAATGTTAAAATCCTCAGCACCAGCTGTTTAAATAAAAAAACCAAGAAAAATGCACCTACTGACTTCAAATGACTGTAACTTTCTTATTTCTCAACCGAATTGCTTTCTGGTTTTTTTAAAGAAAGAAGAATGATTGGAGTTTGGGATTATGCAACAATAAAGTATGTTGGCGGTCTGCGAGATGGTCGCCAAAAGGCGACATCGACGGTGAAAATGAACAGCTGGATGATTTGGCTGAACATTTGCCCTTGTCTTGTTTTGTTGTATTAGACACACGTTCTCACTCTCTGTTTATGCATATGTCATTTCATGATGCTGATGCCAATGGTAACGTTTTTTTTTATTACCCCTCTGGGTTACCCAGCTCCTAATGATACAACTGCACTGACAATGGCAATGTTTAAAAAAACAATGATGTCTGCAGTGATACCATATCATTTACTGAGGCTGATTCCAGTGATATCTTCTTTTTAAAATCCCTCTGGGTTACCCAGCCACTACGTAATATCGAATCAGTTCATGTGTGATAATTCATGACGTAGGTGATATCAACTGATATTTTTTTCCAAGAAAAGCTGTCGTCTTGTCTTTCTTAAGTTTACGTTTATTTTGTGCTTTGTACCTCTTAGTGTTGGCAAAGGCTTATTCATTTGATTTGAAACTCTTATGCATTTGTCGAAAATTCTTATAAGTTACAGTTGTTGAGAAATTGTTCTCTTATGCTTCTCTGCTGTTTGGTTTAAAAATTCCTCTCCTTTTTCTTTTTTTTTTTAATTCTACATTTCGTTTCAAATTCTGCTTCGTCTGGTCTGAAATTCTGATGCGTTTCGCATGAAGTTTTCAGTTTGCTTTCAAATGTTTGTACGTTTGTTTTAAAATTATTTTACATTATATTTTAACTTCTTTTACAATTTGTTTCAAATTCTGCTGCGTTTGGGTTCAAATTCTTATATGTTGTGTTTGAAATTGTTTTACTTTTGATTTGGGATTCTTATAGTGTGGTTTGAAATTCCGAAAACTTTGGCTAAAATTTCTTATACTCCTGATTTCGAATTATCATATCTTATTTTACAACTGTTCGTACATTGATTTCAGTTTTCTAAGCACAGTTTTGCATTTTTAAGTAATTGGTTTCAAATTCGTACATTGCAATAACAAATCTTATTCAGTTGGTTTGACATTCATTTGTGTTTTGTTGGCAGTTCTTACATGTTTGGTTTGAAATTAGTATTCACTTGGTTATACATTTTTATGTATTGAATTTGAAATTCTTATATGTCCAGTTTAAAATTATCATATATTTAATTTGAATTCGTATACATTTGGTTTCAGATTTCTTTTTCAAATTTTGCTTTATATGTTTTCGTATCTGAACGGCTTTTTGATTCTGTTAAATGTGTTGATTATTACCTGAGTTTTGCGAACAACTCTAATTACATGTATCAGCCAAAACGATGACACCTTGGAGAAAAGGTGTTTAATCATACAAAAGGTAACCTGAAAGTTGTGTGTGGTGTGTGTGTGTGTGTGTGTGTGTGTGTGTGTGTGTGTGTGTGTGTGTGTGTGTGTGTGTGTGTGTGTGTGTGTGTGTGTGTATGTGTGTGTGTGTTTATTCTGGGACTTGCTCGCATGAACTGTTCCTGGCACAGTTTAGTTTATGTCATTCTGTCAACTATTTAACTAGACAGTCAGTCGGTTGATCATTGTGAGTATGCATGCATGTTGGTCCGTCAGTCAGTCGATCAGTCAGTTTATTTGTTTGTTCGTACATTTATACACACGTTTGCACACACACACACACACACACACACACACAACACACACACACACACACACACACACACACACACACACACACACACACACACACACACAAACACGACCAACACCACCCTACGCATATATGTTATATACATATTATATGTCTATAATATATAGATAGGTAGATAGATAGACAGACAGACAGACAGACAGACAGACAGATAGATAGATAGATAGATAGATAGATAGATAGATAGATAGATAGATAGATAGATAGATAGATAGATAGATACAAAGAGACAGAGAGACAGAGAGACATAGGAACAGAGAGAGAGAGAGAGCGCGCGAAAACGAGAAAGAGAGAGAGACACAGAGAGAGAGAGAGACAGAGACAGAGACAGCGACAGAGAGACAGAGAGACAGAGACAGAGAGAGACAGAGAGAGAGACAGGAGAGAGTGTGTGTGTGTGTGTGTGTGTGTGTGTGTGTGTGTGTGTGTGTGTGTGTGTGTGTGTGTGAGACAGACAGACAGACAGACAGACAGATATAGAGAGACAGAGAGATGGAAATAGCGACAGTCGAAAGGCATCCAGGAGTCATGACCTGCATGTGACCCGATCCCCTTAGAGTTAACGGCGTAATCACTTGCTTGACTAGGGTTTCTCCTCTGAGGACCTTCTGCTGTCTGGCTCTCCCCAGAGTTTCTTGCAACTGACACACACACACACACGCACGTAGCACACACACACACACACACACACACACAAACACACACGCACATAGATACATACATATATACACATACACATTGTGTGTGTTTGAGTGTGTGTGTGGGCGCGAGTGTGTGTGTTTGTGTGTGTATGTGTGTGGTGTGTGTGTGTGTGTGTGTGTGTGTGTGTGTGTGTGTGTGTGTGTGTGTATGTGTGTGTTTGTATGTGTATGTGTGTGTATGTGTATGTGTATGTGTGTGTGTGAGTGTGTGTATGTGTATGTGTGTGTGTGAGTGTGTGTATGTGTGTGTGTGTGTTGTGTGTGTGTGTGTGTGTGTGTGTGTGTGTGTGTGTGTGTGTGTGTGTGTGTGTGTGTGTGTGTGATGTGTGTGTGTACGTGTGTATATTTGTAAGCGCAATTTTCTAGAGATATACTTTCATAGGCAGGTTCGAATCCTATGTCGTATTTATACACCATGTTCACCTCTTTTCCTTGTTGCATCCACGTTTATTATTTTCGATCTGTAAGCTGGGCACAAAATTATTATGTCTTTCCTGTAATGACTGAATTAGAGAAAAATGTTATTTTCATCATTTGATTGTTTCCTGAATTTTCAAATTTTTTTTGTTACAACTCAAAGTCGACGTTACACAAAAGTCAGCAACACTTCAACACTAAAAACTATTTTTGCCATTGGTTTAGCAGTGTTGGGTTAGGTCCTTTTCATAAACAGTTTTCTGCTACTGGCGTGTGTTAACGTCCTATCGGTATGTTCAGCCCTATCGGTATGTCCAGCCCTATCGGTATGTCCAGCCCTATCGGTATGTCCAGCCCTATTGGTATGTTCAGTCCTATCGGTATGTTCAGTCCTATCGGTATGTTCAGCCTATCGGTATGTCCAGCCCTATTGGTATGTCCAGCCCTATCGGTATGTCCAGCCCTATCGGTATGTCCAGCCCTATCGGTATGTCCAGCCCTATTGGTATGTTCAGTCCTATCGGTATGTTCAGTCCTATCGGTATGTTCAGCCCTATCGGTATGTCCAGCCCTATCGGTATGTCCAGCCATATCGGTATGTCCAGCCTATCGGTATGTCCAGCCCTATCGGTATGTCCAGCCCTATCGGTATGTCCAGCCCTATCGTATGTCCAGCCCTATCGGTATGTCCAGCCCTATCGGTATGTCCAGCCCTATCGGTATGTCCAGCCATATCGGTATGTCCAGCCCTATCGGTATATCCAGCCCTATCGGTATACTCAGCCCTATCGGTATGTCAGCCCTATCGGTATGTTCAGCCCTATCCGTATATTCAGCTCTATCGGTATGTTCAGCCCTATCGGTATCTTCAGCCCTATCGGTATGTTCAGCCCTATCGGTATATTCAGCTCTATCGGTATGTTCAGCTCTATCGGTATGTTCAGCCCTATCGGTATATTCAGCTCTATCGGTATGTTCAGCTCTATCGGTATGTTCAGCTCAATAGGTATGTTCAGCCCTATCGGTATATTCAGCCCTATCGGTATGTTCAGCCCTATCGGTATGTTCAGCCCTATCGGTATGTTCAGCCCTATCGGTATATTCCGCTCTATTGGTATGTTCAGTCCTATCAGTATATTCAGTCCTATCGGTATATTCAGCTCTATCGGTATATTCAGCTCTATCGGTATGTTCAGCTCTATCGGTGTATTCAGCCCTATCGGTATATTCAGCTCTATCGGTATGTTCAGCCCTATCAGTATATTCAGCCCTATCGGTATGCTCAGCCCTATCGGTATATTCAGTCCTATCGGTATATTCAACCCTATCGGTATATTCAGCCCTATCGGTATGTTCAGCCCTATTGGTATATTCAGCCCTATTGGTATATTCAGCCCTATCGGTATATTCAGCCCTATCGGTATGTTCAGCCCTATCGGTATATTCAGCCCTATCGGTATATTCAGCTCTATCGGTATGTTCAGTCCTATTGGTATATTCAACCCTATCGCTATATATACAGCCC